>JBBMKD010000194.1:517005-543711 GCA_037834095.1 Argya squamiceps
AATATACATTGTTTTCTTGAAGCTGCGTGAGAATCTGCACTGCAAGATTTTAAACACTCAAAATCAAGAAAACTGAGGGCAACAAAGGGATGAACCAGTGCTGAGGCAGTTTTGTGCTTCTGGGGTTCCTGAATCTGTGAGTTCATGAGCTGCAGGGGAAGGTGCAGCTGCAGTCCCTGCACACACAGCTTGTTGATTGGCTTGCAGAGGTGCAGCCAGGAGGGTTGACCACAGGGCTTGAAAGGAGAGTCCTGTAGCACCTACAGATGTCCTGGTAGGTTTTGGTAAGGCAGGCAGCCACCCAAGCCCAGTTAATAAGCTCCACAATGGGCAGGGATGAGTCACTGGTGGCTGGCTGTTGAGTTCTGCTTGTGTTTTTAAAGCAAGCTGATGAATTCTGCACATGAAATCCCAGAACCCCAGGGCAGGGGTGCCTCTCTGAGGTGTCCAGTGGCTCTCAGTGGGCTCAGCCAGGCCCATCCCTGTGTCCTGGGCCCTCCACCTCAGAGCAGGGGAAAAGCCTGGAATCGGGGGCAGCACATTGCCCTGCTCACACTGCAGGCAGGCTGGGGAGGCTGAGAACTCTCTCCCCACAGCTCTGTGTGCCAGGCAGTGCAGGCACAGGGGGCTCTGGGGAGTGTTGACTCACAGCACTCACATTGCCCTCGTGGCAATCAGTGTTGGTGCAGTAATGAAAAATATTCCAGAACCTTCCCTCTGGGGTACCTACCTCATTTCAGGCTGCATAAATCCTCCTCATAGGTTTACAGTGAGACTTTGGTTAACTTTTTGCAGGTGATTTAAGGTGTGTGCCTGACAAGATTCCCTGTGCCGTGGTTCCCTTGATGCTGGAATATCCTTTGGCATTCAATAAAAACCCAGAGTGCTTATGTTAATTTGATTTTTGCAATCAAGCCACCTTAAATTGCATTTATTCCTGTGTGGTGAGTCATGCCGTAATGATCTGATTTGTAGATCAGGTCCAACTTCTGCAGGGCATTGTGCAAATCTGAGACAATTTCCTTCTCACAAATCTTGGAGGGCACTTTCAGTTCCACGGCAACAAAAGAAATGAACACATTTTTGCCTGCTCCAAGGAGAAGCCAAATCTTCCAATTTAAAATATTTTTTAAATTAAAAAAATTAAAATAAAAATTAAGAATATTTTAAAATAAAATTTGCAATATTTTAGTAAAACAGGTGTGGAAAAACTGTCGGGTAGAATCTGTGATCCCAAATGGGTGAAAAAAATAAGTGCAGTGCTGAAGCCATGGTGGGAGTAGAGACGACAGAAGTTGTAGCCATGGCCTGGGGACCAGGAAAAATAAGCAATCCAGGGAAACTACATCCTGTCTGCTTCACTGTGGACATGACCCTTGCCCTCCCCTCCTGCCCCAGGTGCCTTCCCCAGGGTCAGCAGGAAACCTGCTGGTGTTGGTCCCTCAGCTGGCACCACCTCACTGAGCAGCAGCAGAAATTCCAGTTAATTGTTGTTATTGACATTCGGGCCCTGAGCTGCAAGTGCACATCTCAGCTGTGATTCAGATGACTGGATTGGCAGCTGGGGGCAACAAGCCAGCAGTGCTGAACCCCTTTAATTAACTCTGCCACAAGACAGCCTCGTTGTCTCCAGCAGTGTCTCCTGACCACATAGGATCCCCTCCTCCTGTGCAGGAGGGGCTGGGAACCCCTTGGGAGCTGCAGGTCCCCCGTGGGCCGTGGGGGAAGGAGAGGAGGAGTTTTCAGTGCCAGCAGGAGCACTCTGGTGCCACTCTGGTGTCCTGCAGGCAGGGAGTGCCTGGCTTTGTGCTGCCTGTGTTGGCTGGTGCCCTGTTCCCCCTGCACAGACACCACCCACACGTGGCTTTGTGCCTCTGCCTCCTCAGCTGGTACATCACGAGCTTCCTTTCGTGTCCAAACCATTTGGTGTGGTTGGGATTTCTGCCTTTCAGGTTACTGAATCTGGAAACAAAGTGCCTGGCAGTAAAACCAACATGCTGAGGAGCTGCTGCTCCTTTGTGGGTGATGTTCACACATCAGCAGTGCCTTCAGGAGGTTGTTTCATCCCAGTGTGAGGTTAGAGGTGTTTTTTGTCATGTCTGTGCCCTGGTTTTGTGCTGGGATTTTGGTGATGGCCAGAGGGAGCAGTGCCAGTGGTGGGGACCTGCAGGCCAGGCAAGGAGGAGTGGGAGGCACTGGATCTCTGGGCTGGTGCTTGTGCTGGGAAGGGTCTGCTGGCGAGAGGCAGCAATGCAAAACATCTCTCTGCAATGCAAAGAGAGGTGGAAATAGGAATTTATTCCCTTTGAATAGAAATGTCACCTTTTTTCATCTTGCTGGCTTGAGGGACCCTTGTCCCTGGGAGGACACAGAGAATTTTTCTTTGCCTTAGTGTGATTTGCACTGGGAAAAACACTTTTTTCTCTATTGACTTGTTTTCCACAAGCACAGCTGACTTGGGGCCCTATCAGCTGTGCCCTTCCCTTCCTGCTACCCAGGCACCCAAGGCCACGGCACAGATCCCAGGATTTGCTGCTTTAGGAGCAGTGACCCCTTTGCTTTTGTTTCAAGTCACATTGTTCTTTTTCCATGATAAAGCCTTGGAAACTCATCCCATATTGTAACAGTCCCTTTTGGTTACTTTAATCCTAAATTGAGCAGTTTCATTAAATTACTCATTCTCCCCCGTTTTCTTTGTGATCACCAGACATGTCAGTCAGAGAGACTCTTCAAAGAGGGAGGCTGAACTCTACATCAGATAGGACTTCTTTCTTTTTATTTATAAAGCAAAGCATGAATTCTAACAGGTCCACTAGTCATATCTATTGATTTGGTACTTAATCATATGAACACAATGAATATTCAGTGCCTGCATGATATAAAAAGAACAATCAGAATAAGCTATTAGAGGTGCTGGAATCTCATTTAAAATCTAATTAGGTCTAGAACAAAACTAGTGGAGTCCTGTCTGAGTATGAAGAAATGGATGTGTCTGTGTAATGATTGAAATGCCTTCTTTTTTCATCCTTCTCTTGTCATGTATTAAGAAACTAGCAATTTTTTTTTCCAGTTCAGGCTTGGAAAGCCATTAGTTTGGCTGATATTCTCATGCTTTAACCCAAAGATTAAAGCTGATCACTCCATGCTGTGTAACTGCTCCCTCTGTGCAGAGCTAGTCATGGTGTCAGGGTGGGCAACGCAACTCAAACAGAAATTGTTTTGTAGCTGTCCCTGCTCCACTGCACTGACTGGCTCATAAACTGAGTCTGCAGTGCTTTAATTGACCTCGTAGTTTTCTGGATTTTATCACCATACCAGATCAGTGCTTTGTGAAATTTTCCCCTTTTTAATAACAAAATTGAGAAGAACCTCAGTTATTTATGGCTCTTTTACATGAATGTCACGGCTCAGCTTGCAGGGGGCGTCTTGCATGAAGGCAGACCCAGGCTTTGCTGGGCTGGGCAGAGCTGACCAGGCGAATAACTCACTTCCCTTTAACACTTAGCCTGGGTCTAATCCACACCTGACTTGTCCTGCTGAGGCAGGCAGAGGATGTGAGCAGGGGTCACCCTGTGAGGAGCTGCTGCCCAGTGTGACTCTGGTTTGCTTGGCATCAGCAAACTGTGCCTGGATTCTGACATTTCTGACCAAGGGGGTGGGCAAGGGGGCTGCTCTGGCCCTGCAGGCCCTGAAGGTGACCCAGAAAGACTCCCAAAATCCTGCAGACATGTTCTGTGAGCAGGGAGCCCTGGGCCTGACACAGGGGAGTGATGATCAGGGTGCACCCTGCACCCACACCCTGCTGCAGGCTCAACAAACAGAGCCTGGCGCAGGGCAGGGCTGCAGGGCTCTGCACCAAGGGCATGATAAATACAGTAATGAAAAATATTCCAGAACCTTCCCTCTGGGGTACCTACCTCATTTCAGGCTGCATAAATCCTCCTCACAGGTTTGCAGTAAGAGTTTGGTTAACTTTTTGCAGGCGATTTAAAGTGTATGCACCCAGGGCATGCAGAGCTGCAGGGCTCTGCACCCAGGGCATGCAGGGATGATGAGGCAACTCTGCTTGATGTGTTCAAATGGCACTGCTGGCTTTTAACCATCCATTATTCAGAGATTGCACCCAGGGATTTTCTTCCTGCTGTGTCATTTCCAGCCCAGAACACGACCTCAGGTTCCTCAGGTGCAGTTTCAATCACTCTTTAAAGCCCAGGTCGTGTCAATCTGCTCTGGAATGCAGCCCAGGAAGGGTCAGCAAAGCTGCAGGGAGGGGTTTGCCCAGGCAGCTCCTGCCTGCCTGCACACACCCCATGTCAGTGGTGGTTTCCTAGAAATACAGCCCTGCATACAGAAATGTCATTTCATTCACGAATTCATCTTGTGGCTGCTGAGCATTTACAGCTGGGAAAGATCTTTATGCATTGAAAGGCTGCTCCTGTCCCACCTTCAGCATTTCTTGATGCAGAAGCCAAGGCAGCTGTTCTGGGCAAAGTGCCATCCACAACAACACGCTTGGGCTGCACAAGGCTCAGCCTCCAGGAGTGTTGCAGTGACTTCAGAGCTGCCACTGCAAGTGTCCCCACCCAAAATGGCTGTCTAGAATTGTTATAGAAGACATAAGGAATTCTATTTACAAGCATATTACTTCACATGTACACAGGAGATTAAAGGGAGTCAGGGCAAGCCATGCTGATACCCTGTATAGATCCTACATTCACATTGGGACTGAGCAGGGAGGACCCACTCTCTGCTGGAATATCCAAATAATGCATTGACATTGCTCATTGTGGATGGTCAGTTTCAGAAGTGTAACCCAAGCTGTGCACATCTTCCTCCCTGCAGCAGCTGCTGCTTTCTCCACTCCAGCCCTGAAGATTCAAATTATTGAGACATAGCTCACCCATAATCAGCCAAAAGAAGTCCCAGGACTTCACTTTGCAAGAGAAAAAATGGCACTCATGAAGAACATGAGATTAATTCCTGAATTAGGGTGTATTCCTCAGGGTTTGAGGATGATGAGGAAAGTGTTGACGTCTGGTTCATTTGCTTATGGTTTCCTTGCTTTTCTTCTCCTTGCTGTAATGAATTAAACCAGAAGTGGGCACTTGCCAGGTATGACTTTAGACTTTTCAGGCTGCTGTGTAGGGATCCTAATTTTTGCCTGATACGCATTACCTTCCACAACTGTGTTGTGCCCAGGATTTGATTTTGATTCTGTTCCATCTCATCTGAGATGAATGGGTTTAATCATAATCTCTTAACCCACTTCATTCAACAGTAGCCCTTTATAAGAGGCGAAGAAACATACCACTCTTGCCCTGGCAAGGGAGGATGCATGAAGGGAAGAATTTTAGCCTCTAACTGGATTCTAACTATGGAGCTCTGAGGGTTTATAAGATTTTCCAGTGATAGCCTCATTTGGCCTCTGTAAATGGAAGCTGGGCAAGAAAATACAATCTATCTGTCTGCTCTGAAATGTGCTTATTGATTTCAGCAGTTGTACTGTAATTGTTCTCACAAATCAGCTAATTGAGGCCTTTAATGAAAAGTGACTTAAGCAGCAGTAAATTTTGCATTTGCCTCCCCAGTGGACAGTAGCTGACCCAATCTGGTGTTCCTTGTTAACCAAACACTATTCTTCAAGGCACACTGGACCAAGTGACTGGAACTAATGAGGTTTGTCAGGTGCTGATGCTCTCCTTCATGTCCTGCAGGGTGTTTTGTGAGCCTGGGCTGTGCTGGTGTCCCTGTCCCCTGCCACAGAGGTGCTTTTCCTTCCACCCCGGCAGGGCTCCTCTGGAGAAAGGGAGAGCTCAGGCCTTGGCTGAGGTGCCAAACACTCTGCTCTGCTCTCAGGTGTTGGAGTCCTGGGCACTGAGAATTCCAGCCTTTCTGTGCTGACAGGCACTGACCCCCGAGCAAACATTGCATTTCACCTGAGGCCGTGGAAAAGGCTCTCAAAATTGAGTGACAGCCCTGGGATTGTGGGTGTGTGGTTTGGATAGAAGTGTGTGATATCACAGGGTGCAAAACTTAGAGTTTGAGAGTTTAGAATATAGTAATATATATATATATAAAGCAAGATGGAGGTTTTAGGGCATTGGCTAAGTTCTTTTTCACCTTCTTCTTCATGGTCTGGGTGGTGTTTTGTAATTGAGTAGAAAAATCCACATTGCAGGCCATGGGTGGTTGGTTATTGGGTTAAAAGTGAAAATAATTTAGGTGTCATTTCTTAACTTGACAGTTTATCCTCAAAAAACCTTGTAAAGAGAGAGATGGGGCTCCATTTTTACTTCATTAGCCAGAAGTGCTGTAGAACTCACAGCTTGTGAGACTGTAACATAGATAAGAATTAATAAACATCTGAGTCTGAACAAGAAATACTGTCTTGAGCATCTAATCCCAACAGAAAGAAGATAAAACACAACACTCAGGGGTGTCAGCTCTCACACCTGGGGCACAGCTGTGTCCTGTGGCTGGTACAGGAGATCCCTGGGCAGGGATTGGTCTCAGGTCTGGAGGCAGCACCATGCCCTGAAATGCTCCTTGTTCCCTCTCTCCTTGTGGCTGCTTAGTCCTGGAGCTTTGTGCTCCTCTCCCAGGACCAGGCAGCTCTGGGTTTGGCCATTTCAGAAGGAATTCAGCATCTCTTCACTCTCGAGTTCACACGAGTATTTTTCTGCCTTCATTTTGGGGCTTTCACTGAGAGGAGAGGACTCTAAAGTTCATCTGGAGGTTCAAAAAATTAACATGCTTTCTCCTCTGAACTTTCAAAATCCAGCTAAAGGCTTCTGGCTGATTATCTCAAGTCTCTTCTCTCTAATGACTTTCCAGTTTATTGATGTTGCACAAAAATCTGTGGATAACTCACTCTATTAGATACAATTATCTAATGAACTATTGAGCTTGGGAAATTATTCTGTTAATTCTGTCCTTAGTCATCTATTTCTTGTCAGAGATGAGAAATGGGAACCTGCAATTCTCTCATAATTACTGCATCTTGTTGATTTCTCTTCCCATATTTTAAAGATAAGCTTGTGCTTAAGTATGGGCTCTTGAGAGAGGGAAGTAAAAAGTCTCCATTAAAGTGTGACTGTGGTTTGAATGCAAAAATGTCACTGACTGAGGGGAACCCTGATTCTTGATTGACAATTCACCACTGATTAAGCATTTTTATGTCTCTTGATTAGATTTTGAGCTTGTCTCTACAACTCATCCTCACAAGGATGGGTTCTTGTTCCAGAGGAGTTGCACTGATAAGACTGATCATGTCCCATACTGAGCTGCTCTGGATCCTTTTTTAACACTTGTCAGCTGTTCAGCTGATAATAAAGAAAGCATTGAAGTGTGAGGACATGAAGAGACCCTGTTGTGGTGCTCTGAGGCTGCCAGTGTCTCCCAGCCCTGCCTGCCACGTGCCATGGACCAGCCACTGCTGCAGGGCTTCTGCTGCTGCATCTTGGCTTTCTAATAGAGGACGAGAAATCTTCCCTGTGGCTTTTTAAGGTCCCCAAAATAGTTCTAAGACATTTTATTTTTCACAGAGAGGGTCACTGATATTGTGCTCATGAAAGCTGCCATGGTGCAGTGTTACTGGGGCAACCACCCACTGTCTGTGCACCAGATTTTGTCTGCTCAGAGCTGGGTACCTTGTCCTAAAAATTTGCAGTCCAGTGAGTCTTCTTCTCCCTAAACTGTAGTTACTTGCAATTTAATTCTTTACTTTCTTAGGATCAAAGAACAATATGGGTTGAAAGAGATCTCTGTCTTTGGCTTTTATTCTGGTCTGAGCAGAGCAGGTTGTTTCCTTTTATCTTCAGCAGAGCACATCCCTAAATATTCATGTTCCCAAACACAAAAGTCTCCAGTTAACTGGGCTGAGAAATGAGGTCTGGCTCTCAGTGCTGGGTTTTCTTCCTTGTCTATGCCTGATTTCTCTTGTTCCCTTTTGTGAGTTTTCCTGTTGCACAGGGCAGGTGACAGCAGGGACAGCCCAGGGCCTCAGTCTGATGTTCCCATTGCAGTGCTGGGCAAAATCCATCCCCATTCCTCCAGAAACTCATTTAAACCAAGGAACTCTGGACTACAGCAAAGTGATTTCTGTTTGGACTACATCTCCAATTTAGCAGATGTGTGAATGATGAAATGATTAAGTAGTTTCCTGTTAAGAAATCTCTCTAACTAGAAACTCAAAAAAAAAAAAAATCCAATATATGTTCACTGA
Source organism: Argya squamiceps (assembly GCA_037834095.1). NCBI lineage: Eukaryota > Metazoa > Chordata > Aves > Passeriformes > Leiothrichidae > Argya > Argya squamiceps. Next base: position 525,230 of record JBBMKD010000194.1, read on the forward strand.
TTTGATCAACTTTGTAGGCATAACTTCTTCTAATCATGAACTGCATTCCTAAGGGAGAGGACATGGATTTTTTTTGACATCACAGTTTTTTCCATGGCTCATTATAACTGCAATATTTTGTGTAGGTGTTGAGAACAGAGGACTGGGAGTACCATCATTGCAGTATTTCAGGACATGTATTGGCTGAACAGTGCAGCTGTAACTCTCTGTGTTGAGAGCTAATGAAGATTTTTTTTGTATTAAAACAACATGCATTATTTTGTATCTTTTAAAAATTATTTTTATAGACATATTGGTGTCCATAATGGAGGTCTGACTGCTCTTAGGATGAGGCAACCAACTTTTGGAGTCAGTGAGGGTCTTTTTACCCACTTAATTTGATTGCAATTCATCCTGGAAAACAATGGCAGCAGTGTCCTGTCTCTGCAGGCACAGCACCATCCCTGGAGTGTCACTGTGCTCTGCAGCCCACTGCTCTTCAAGCCACATCTCCTGTCATCTGAGTTCTTTTCTTAGTAAAGGAAAATAAAGTTTTCACAGCTTTTTTCCCCCCTTAATTAAAAAATATAATTTTTTAGCTAAAACTTGTTGCCAAATTCTATTTTGAACCTGAGGTTTATTTTTAAACTGGAGACCAGCACATTCAGGAATCACAATTATGTGGAGGTAATGCTGATGATCTGGCCGTGCAGTTTCCCCACAGAACTCCTCCGTGTGGTGTCTGGCAGCAGTGACAGCAGGCAGCCCTGCTGGGGCTCTGCAGGTGTGAGCAGAGTGGGGCTGCCTGGGGTGGGCCCAGAGCAGGGACAGGGGCTGTGTGCTGATGGAATCTCCCCTAGGGTCAGGTGTGATAAATCCTGTGAAAAACGAGGTTCACTTTCTTAGAAAAATTTATAAAATAATAAATTTTAAATAAAAATATATTAACATATTAATATATATAAATATAAAATATAATTAAACACATAAATATATAAATCTATTTATTAAAATATAAAATTAATTAAATAATTAATTAAAAATGAAAATAAAATACAATCAGGAGACAGAAATAAAAAACGTTCTCATCTGGGGTACCTGGCATTCAGCAAGAGAGGACATCTTACCCCTTCAGAACCGTTGTTTTTAAGGATCTCTGCGTTACATATTCAATAGACCCAAATGCATTATTCAAACATTCCTTTTGAGTTCAGATGTTCTCTTGGTTTTGGTCCCCCTCAACTTGTCCCATTTCACCAAATTAATTATAACACAAATTAAAATAACATTTTATTACTCCTTATAGGTGAAGTTCTTGTTGGTACCTTTTGGTCATCCTATGTCCCATTCTTCTGATACCAGGAGATCAATAAATTCCTTCTTGTAACTTTGGTTCACCACTATCTTCATCTGGTTAATTCAGGAATTAATTCAGGAATGCAGGAGGATCCCCTCTACCTTCTGGCTTGGCCAGTTTAGATGTTACAAAGACAGTCTTTTACTTTGAACACTGTGTTACAACCCCCCAAAAATATACATATTCATCACATCACTATTTAAAACTCTGTTAAAAAGAAACTATATAGAGAAAAAAACAACTTCCCACATTATACATGTAGCATTCATTTAAATATTTGCAAAAAGCCAACTTTGTTATATGTATTTATAACACCCCACGAAAGTCTGTCACCTCTGAGGGACCAGCCCTCCCAGAGAAACAAATGGCTTAAAATAATTTTGTAAGATGGCCCTTCAGGTCTAAAGCAAAGTTTTAATAAAGACAAAACAGCAAACAATACAGAAACAAAAGGAAGAGCTGAGCACAGGTGCCAGAGAAGCCCTGACACCTTTGTTGTAAAAAGAAAAATCCTTTGTTGGCTGCATGCCTTGGTGTGGAATGCCAGGTACCCACACGCCTGTAACCCTTTGCTCTATATGTCTCTTATTGTTTTATTTTTTATTATCGAACTTGAAAAATTTTCACAAAAGTGTCCAGTGTTTTTCACACCTTGCTACAACTCCCCAAATGCCCCTGAACTCCCTGTGCACTCCTATAAATAATTAATAGTTTAGGAGGGATAGCTTGGTTTGTTGCCAATAGAAGCAGCCACAGATGTTGAGAGACATTTCCAAGGCCCAGTAGGTGCTTCCACGCTGGCACTGGCCAATACTGATAAAAAGGGCACAGAAGTTTCTAGTTTGGCTTCCTTATATGTTTAAAGGTAAACCAAAACCTTTTTCCTTGAATAGAAACCCCTGCTCAGGTGTGGAAATGCATTCCAGCAGCACATAATTCCATTTGTGCTGCACTTTAAAGGCTGCAAAGAACCAGAACAGTTGAAATGCTGCTCCAAAGCCCTGGAGGGGCTGCCAGAGCCCGGGGATTTTGCAGCGGGTCCTGTCCCATCCCTGTGTTTGTGAGGAGGGCAGTGGGAGCAGCAGGAGCCAGCAGAGGGGACACTGAGAGCAGAGGTGACAACAGCCAGTCCCTGTTGGCACAGTCCCCAGCCTGTGTTCCTGTGTAAGGAAAGGGGTTTCAATTTACCTCTAGACATTTTATGAAGCTTACCTAAAACTTTCCATACCCTTCTGACAGTGATTGTCTCAGTGCCAAGAGAGGAGCCCCTCCTGGACCTTGTGACTACTCATCAGAGCCTCACCCTCCTCTGTTGGCAGGTTGCCAGTAGAACCATCCTCGATCGTTAAGCAGAAAAGAGAAAGAACAAAGGTGCTCCAGGCATTTTTGGGGTGTTGTAGCAGCTATGGGACCTGTCCCTATACTGTGCTCGGCTTTGCTTTTGTTCTTGTATTATTTCTTTCCTTATTAAAACCTTTTTTAATTTCCAAGACACACTCGATCATGCCATCTCCCTAATTGATTTTACCCACTTCTCTGCCAAGGGCTGGACCCTCAGAGGTTTTGGGAACCCCAATGAGTCCCCTCTTCCTGTACTGCTTGCACGGGGGCAAGAAGCATCTGGGAAACAACACAGACCCCTCCAGGAGGTTCCCTGCTGGGCTGTCCCTGCACACAGCCCTTGGACACGAAAGACTCAAAATAGTTCAGAATGCAAAAGTGTAGAAAAAGAAGGCTCTTTATTGTCTAATTCTTACTACCTTTTATAAGGTGCTCTGATACAGACTTAACGTGGTTGGTGAATAGGAATGACACCTCTCTGATCCCATTGGTTAAACCAGAGAAACAGCAAAACACCACCTGAGAAAGATTGTTTTGGGAAAGGACTTTCTTGAGAAACTTTTCCTTGGGAAAATGTTAAAAGCTGCTAAGCAGGCTAAAATCTCTCAGGCCCACAGGCAGCTCCCTCCACCACGCACAGGTGACGTTTCCAGCTGGGAGCAGAGGCTGCCTGGAGCCCCCGTGGCTGCAGAGAGCTGTGGTCTGAGGCTTTGCAGCAGGTCTCAGTTTTCCATGAGCAGTTTCCCTCTCTCATTCCGGGGGGTGGCACAGGGACGTGCAGGAGCTGGCTGCTGCTGCAGGTGGCACAGGATGGGTTGAGTGTTTCAGTGCCCCGGCAGGGCTGCTCAGCATCCCCTGGGCTCTGGGTGTGCCTGTTCCCTCTGGAAAGGTGATGCCACTGGAGCTCTGCCCTTTGTAGGAGGTTTGGAGGAAATGAGTTTTTAGCATGGTGTGCTGGAGAGATGCATTTCCCACACCCAGCAAGTGTTTTCCATAAAGGGAAAATTTTAAGATTCACTCCTTAAAGTAAAGAACCCAGAAACTTGGATACCCTGCTGGCAGTGATTGGCTCAGGGCCAAGAGAAGCATCTATTGGATCTTGTCACTTCAAACCCCATGTCTTTCTCTATTGGCTGCAAGCCAAATTGTCCCTCCTAAAACATTCGGTATTTAGGAAGGGGCCCAAAGAAAGTAAAGGGCTTTTTGGAGTGTTTTAGCAGGGTGTCAGAGCTTTCTTGACCATCTGTGCGTGGCTTATCTTTTGTTTTCTGTAACATATGTTATTTTGTTATTTTGTTATTTTTCCTTATTAAACCTTGTGCTTTCCAAAACACCTCTGAAGAGCAGTCTGTCTAATTAATTTTAGCCACTTCTCTGCAAAGGCTGGACCCTCAGAGATTGACACATTTACATGTGGTTCATTACACTCGGACCAGGTGCTAACCTGTATCACTATGCCTGGCTGACCTTCATTCAGTACTGAAGGGAGCTGCTCTGAGAGTGCAGGATGGGGCAGTTTTTCCCTGTGTTTCTGACAGGGAACAGACTTTTTCCCGTGTCAGCGCAGCCAGGAATGGGACAGGGCTGCTAGGGTAACTCTTTTCAATCTTTAATGAAGCATCAGTCTCATTACAGGAATTTGCAGAGCTAAAAGGATGGCAGCAGGTCACAGTCTGCCCATAGCAGCCACAATTTTCTTTGTTATAAAGCATCTTAAAACTTTTCCAGCTAATAACATGTTGTTAAAGCTTACAGACAATTGTTCTAACCAATCAGTTGTAGCACACATACACCTCCTTTGAACAATATTTGTATATTTTTCCATTATCAATACACAATACGTTTATTAAGCTTAAGACCTTCTGCTATCTTGTCAGGCATATATTTTCTGCAGTGTTAAGATTTATTCAAGGCAAACCTAGAAACTCAGATTTTGTTTTCCATGTCTTTGTTTACTATATTACTGTATCTTTTTTAATTTCAAATTTTTCAGTTGCAGCATATTCTGAGTTTTCTGCTTTCTCTGTTTGAGGCCTGCTTTTCAGCTCCCAAAAATCCCTTTTACTTTTAGTGTTTCCAACAGGTCTGAAGTGTGACCCCTCTGCTGACAGTCCATAATTCAGTGGTTCATGCCCAGGCAGAGGAAGGGCAGTAGGGCCTTGGTTTGAATTTTGGCTGAAAGCTGTGCCAGACAAAGCTTCTCTCGGTCACCACAGAGTGCTGCAGGGGCCAAATCACAATTCCTTTATTTATTGAAAATTTATTGTTTGTTTGTTTGTTTAATAATAATTATTAGTAATATTATTAAAATTATTAATTAATTGCTATTAATTAATTAATTTATTTCATTCCTGAAAGCCAGAGAAGGCAGAGTGTGACAGAACAGAGCTGAAACCCTTTGGGCAGGAGCTCATCCCTGTCCCTGCCCTGTGGGTGACCCTCAAGGGCCCATTCAAGGGTTTTTCCCCAGCAGCCAAAGATCACACAGGGACAGCACCACTGGAGCTGCCAGGATCAGGATGCAAAGTTTGGTTTTCTTCATGTTTTTGGCTTTGTTTGGCCTCGGTTTTGGTTTTTTTTGGTTTTGTTTTTGTTTTGTGTTTTTGGTGGGTTTTTTTGGTGGTTTTGTTTTGTTTTGTTTTGTTTGTTTGCTTGCTTGCTTGGTTGGTTTTTGTTGTTTTTTAAATTATTTTTTTATTTTTTATTTTAATGCAGATTAGGTGATTCAGGAGTGGTTTAGATGCCTTTGATTCAAAATTCTCAAGAGGGCACTCATCAAGGGGCTTTTCTCTTGACTAATCCTGAATCCAAAGGCTGTATTAATTCCCTGCTTTGCTGTTTTTGCTGCTCTCTCCCAGGCATAATTTAGCAAAGGAACAATCCTGTTCTGATTATGTACAAAAATACCAAAGAAACAATAGTGCAGTCACAAAGGTGGATTATGAGTTGTTTTTCCTTTTGTGAGGGAAGAATGTTTTTTGTCTGTGCATTTCAAGGCACGCTACTGCTCATGAGCAATTTAAAAGAGAAATATTTGATACTGCAGGGGAGTTGGTAATGACTTAATCAAAAGGCAAAAATACCTCTTTGCTCCAGTTGAATGTTCATATAGTTTAGTTCCTATTAGCATTGATTTTCCCAAAATCTTTAACATCTGATTTATGAAAGGCCACATAATGAATTTTAGCAATAAACCGGACTATTGGAACAACAAAACAGACCATTCTTCCACTCCCTTGTGTGGCAGTGTGTAAGAGCCTGAAGGAGATATTTGGGACTCTTTAAAGGTGCTGTTTATTTCATCGATTGAAGTCCTAGCAGTCCTGGGTCGTGGGTAACAGAGCCAAGCCTAAAGCTATCAGCATCAGCTTATAGGCCAAAGCTGAAGCCACTTTAACTCTGGTTACAATGCATTATATAGTTTTCTTTACTGAGCATCTTAATAGATAAAAACCAATCAGCATCATACACAACACCTTTACATTTACCTACAGCCTATCACAACTACTAATATTACCTAATAGTACCGTATTAGTACTATCCAATCACATCGAGTTGGTATGTTACAGTTTAAGCTTAAAGTTGTTTTTCTGTTTTCTTGCAGTGGAAAATTCTTACACCTTTTTTCTACTTGGTAAAAACATGTTTTTGTTCGTCTAGGTTTTTCTCTTTACTTGGTAAAAGCATGGTTTTGTTTGTAGACGACTTATCCTTTGCTCTCAGCCATAAAAATTTTCTTCCAACTCATCTTAACCTTTGTTCAGCAACAACTAACTCAGCAATCCTTAACTTAAACATTTTTTATTCTTCTATATCAAAACTTGCTTTCATTTCTAATGAACCTTCTGCTAAGGATTCAAACCTGTAAGACTTTGCTGTTAAATTTTCATCTTCTCCAACACCTGACCTTGTGATTGCAGGCTGTGCAGGGCCCTGTGCCACACTGCCAGTTTTTGTGGCAGGGGAGGGATGTGCTGAGCTTCCAGCAGGGTAATGTTTTTATTTAAACCAACTGGGAGTCTCTGACATTCTCAATTACAGTTTGTTTGCAGACACTCTTTGCAATTGAAATGCAGTTTGCAAGCAGTGCACCTCAGGTCTGCTCTGGGACAAGCCAAAATCTCACTGCCAAAGCTATGAAACTGTGTGGCATTTGCAGTGCTAATAGAGAAGGATCAGCAGGGGAAAAAAAAAAAAAGCCTAAACTTTCTTCATCCCTGTTCAGCAGTGACTCAGTCACCAGCCCTTCCCACAGCTCTTCTCTGATGTTCTAATTGCAGACCAATACCACCTTAGGCTGCCTAAAAATAAACCCCACATTTTCATTTAATTAGTTGGACTGTCTGCCTCACTGCAGTGAAAATTATATAGAAGGAAATATTTACTTGCAGGGTTTTCCTAAGTGTGATCTCCCAGATATCCCAAACAGGGAGGTAATACATCTGTACAGAAATGTGTGAAACTGTTAAAGACAATGTGAGAGTGAGTTTGGGGCCGGGAGAGCTGGGTGGGCTCAGAGCCTGCCTCACCTGTGCCCAGCAGTGCACAGCCTGGCCTTTGGGCACAGGATGTCCCTCTGTCCCCTCTGTCCCCTCTGTCCCTCTCTGTCCCTCTCTGTCCCTCTGTCCCCTCTGTCTCTCTCTGTCCCCCTCTGTCCCCTCTGTCCCCTCTGTCCCCTCTGTCCCCTCTGTCCCTCTCTGTCCCTCTGTCCCCTCTGTCTCTCTCTGCCCCCCTCTGTCCCCTCTGTCCCTCTCTGTCCCTCTGTCCCCTCTGTCCCTCTGTCCTCTCCTGCTCTCCCCAGGCTCCCACCAAGCAGGTCAGTGACTGTGGGCAGTGTTTTCCTGCTCTGTGTAGTCTCTGCTCCCCCAGATCCTTCCCTGTGGCTGCAGCTTTGCTTTTCCCAGGGGTGGGGGGGCTGGCACTGGCAGCCAGCAGCTCAGGGCTGTGTCCTGCTCTGTGCTGTCACCTCTTTCCCTGTGATGAGGGTCTGGCACGTAAATAATTTGCAGGTGGATGTCCCTGGCAGTGCTGCAGGGGCTCTGGGCAGAGCACTGCTCCTGCCACCACACTGCAATGTTCTTCCAGTGACCAGCAGCTTTCTCCACAGATCACTCCGCCCCTCAAGTGTCTGGGAAAGAATTGAGAACTGGGATGGTGGTGGGTTTTTAATGCAGAAATACATTATTTTATAGACATTGGACTTTGTAAAGGTGTGTTGGGAACAGTGATTTGCAGTCACTTGAGGGAATACTGCAAAACCACTCAGGAATATTTGCCTTTCCACTCCTTGTGAAGGGGAAACATTGAAACTGTGCCAATAAAATCCATTTCTTGGGGGCAGCAGGCAGGGGAGAACGTGTGGATGGGGATATGGGAGAGTCCCATGGATTAGATCCCTGTCTGAGAAGTTCTGCCTTGAGCTCCTCAGTGGGTGAGTCTGTCCAGACAAGGAGCTGCAGGCTGGAGAACCATTCAGAGCTCATTTGGCTCAGCAAACACCATGGTCGTTGTCTGAGGGATTTTTAAGGATAGTTCTTGACTGCACTACTTTAATGTGAACTGGGCAGTGACTTATATTTATGGATAGTGGAGTTTCAGGATGTAAATCACAGGGGAAAAAAAGGAGCTGTATTTGATAAGCAAAGAGTTCACTGAATATTTTGCCCAGCTGGAAGGTATTGGACTCAGTGATCCTTGTGGGTCCCTTCCACTTTAGGTTATTCTATATTTTATGTTGTTGGCAAAACTAGAAAATCTGAGGTAGTTCTTATTTCAGCCTTATGATGATCTATCCCAATAATTGTGTTTGACAGTCAGAAATTGATGGAGACCCTTGTAAGTCATTAATGACAAGGATTGTCTGTCTGTATTTAATGTGTCCACTCCAGCTGCCTGGAATCCAGCTGTTGGAGACAGTTCTGTGACTGAAGCCCCTGGCCTTGCCTGCCAGCAGCAGCAGGAAATGCGGCCAGGGGACAGGGATGCTGCCACAGCTGCAGGAGGGCAATGGTGACACTGCCACCTGCCCTCAGCCACAGCTGCAGGAGGCCTCCTCTGCTGTCCCTGTATGGATGAAAGCCCAGAAATTCACTTTGTGGGAGTTACAGACCAGACCTTCAGGTAGTGCTGCCCCTGAGTGTTCAGGAGTCGTGGAACTGGCTAAAAATGATGCCTTTACTTTTTAATGTGAGAAGGAAAGGCAGCTGTTCTACTTCGTCTTACTGCAATTAATTCCTCTCTTTGGCAGAACCTTATTAATAATAAATATTTTTATATAAAAGAAAGAAAAAAGCAGGAATATTCTTGGGGCATATCCCAGTATCAGCTTCTATTGTGTAAATTGCCAAATCATCCTGAGATTTGCATTAAAAAGCACAGGTTTAGCTATCCTAAATGCATAATACTGTAACTGTGTTGTCTTGTGTGTATCTCAATTAAGCAGCAGCAGCCATGAGGAAGCTGCAGGGTGGGGTTTCCATGCAGGCTCCCAGGCAGGCTCTGCACCTCCTCCTGCAGCAGGGAGGGTCCTAGGGCAGGGGGGCAGGAGGGGCTCAGCCCAGTTTCTGACCCCACGGCACGCTGATCTCAGCCTCTCTCACACATTTTGGGGTGTCAGACTGGGTGCTGAGGGTGTGCCTGGTTTCTGGTTCTTGCACTCCAGTTCTGCCTTGCCCAGTGTGGGGTTTTAATCTTCTTTTCTTCTGTTAGAGCTGAGATTAAATGCTGGAGAGACTCAGTTTTCATGTTTGGACTCAGATGTTTATTAATTATCTATAGTACAGTCTCACAAGCTATGAGTTCCAGCTAACAAGGTAGAAAATGGCTCTAACTCTTTCCAAGGTCTTTAATCACAAATTATCCAATAAAGAGATGACACCTATGTTATTTATATCTTTAACCCAATAACCAACCACTCGTGCCTGCAATGTGGATTTTTCTACCCAATTACAAAACATCACCCAGACCCATGAAGAAGAAGGTGAAAAAGGACTCAGCCTCTGCCCTAAATCCTCCATCTTGCCTTATATATATATTTCTGTATTCTAAACTCTTAAACTCTGAGTTTTGCACCCTGTGATATCACACACTTCTATCCAAACTCCACACCCACACACACCCACAATCCCAGGGCTGTCACTCAATTTTGGGAGCCTTTTCCAAGGCCTCAGGTCAAATGTGGTGCTTGCTTGGGGGTCAGTGTAGCGATGCACCCCACACCCCCAGAGGGTGTTTCCAAAGAAGGAAAGAGCTTCAGTTCACCTTTAGACATTTTAGGAAGTTTAATTAGAAAGTTCTGTGTTTTTCTCATTGTAATTGGCTCAGCGCCAGCACAAAGGCATGGACTGGGCTCTGAGAGTGTAATTCAACGCCTGTTGTTAATTTCATTGGCAGAAGAGCAGGTTGTCCCTCCTAAAACATTCAGTATTTAGGAAGAAGCACTAAGGAAGTAAAAAGGGCGTTTTGGAGTGTTTCTAGCAGGGTATCAGAGGTTTTCTCAGACACTTGTGAGCAGCTTATCTTTTGTTTTCTGTAACGTTTGTTATTTTGATATTTTTCTTTATTAAACCTTTTGCTTTCCAAAACACCTCTGAAGAGCAGTCTCGCTAAGATTATTTTAAGCCAACCTGCAAGGGCTGGACCCTCAGAGATTGATACATTTATACCTGGTTTGTAAGACTCTGGCCAGGTGTTCACCTGTATCAGGTCAGTAGTGCCTGTCAGCACAGAAAGCCCCAAAATCCTCATTTTCCAGGGTTCCAACATCCCAGGGCTGCTGGAGCCCGCAGTGAGGGGGGCAGCCCTGCCGAGCACAGAGGGACAAACCCCATTTCTCCCTGTCCCCGGCCCCAGCCCCTCTCCCTGCCCTCGGTTCCCGGAGCCCGGGCGGGTCCCCGGGATGTGCCGGGAGCGGAGGGATGCGGAGCCGGAGCTGGGAACGGGATCGCTCTGATCTCCGGCGGGTTTCCCCGCGCTATTTTTAGCTGCAGCGAGGATAACCGAGGCATGTCGGCTCTAATGCAGGCGGAAAGCAGCTTCAGATGCGGGTTTTCTCCAGGGGCAGGAGGGAGAGCAGGAGGAGGGAAACAAGGCGATCTCCACCAGCGTTCCCAAACCTTCTGCTCAGACAGGGATAGGTGCTGAGGCCCCTGGGGCTAGAGAGGGATGTTCCCCAAATACAAAACCCGCTGGATAGCTGGTGATTCTCCTTATTGGCTTTTGTGAAACTCACCGCTCTGCTGCAGCCCAGAGCCCGGACCAGCAGTTAAATTAATTTTTGTACCACGGTGGATGTGTTTATAAGGGATTGCTAATAGCCACCCTTTGACTTAAAAATAATTGCAACATCCATCACTCTCCCTGCTTAAAACACGTATGTGGAGGTCACAGATTGCTGTTTTGATCACACCAAGTCCTGCTTTTCATTTTGTCCTCAAAACTGAAGCAAAGCAAGGAGCAGATACCAACCCAAACCTCTCTTCCCTGGGGCAGGAGTGTGTGTGCCTGCGGGTTTGCATTCCGGCTGCCGAGGAGCAGGAGGGAAATCATGTTTTTAGAGAAGAAACGGTTCGGAAGGTGTTTTCTCTTTCTCCTCCTCCTCCTCGGGCCGGCGTTGCTGGGGAAACCACCGCGGCGCTCCCGCAGCATCGCTCCGGGAAAAGGGGACGCGGACCCGGCTCCAGGCACAGCCCGAGGCCCTCCGGAGCCTGTCCCCGAGCCCCGGGGACACGGCTGGGGACAGCTGAGTGCCCTCCGGAGGCCGGGGAAGGAGCGGGATGGGCTTTCAGTGCCTGGAAGGAGGGGCAGTGCTGCCAGGAGCGGGCTGGGAGAATCCACAGGGAATCCCCAGGCTGCAGAGTGCTGAGCCTGATGGGGAAAGCCCTCTTCGATTTCAGTCGGGCTTGCTAATTTCCTGCTTGTCCATAAACATTCACAGCGGCTAATGGGTCCTCTTACTCTGCTCCCCCATCCCCGTTTGCATCTTTTGGAGTGGAACTCAGTGTGAGCTCTGAAACCTTGTAGTGGGCATATGTTCATTTTGTGTTGTTCCGTCCATGGTGCCTGTAGTGAGAGGATGCTTTTCCACGGCCAAATGTAGTGTTTTGTTAGCACAAATTCAGATACCTAAGCTTATAAATCCCAAACCATGAGGTCAGACAAATACACTAAAAGATCAGAAGCTTAAAAATAAGAAAATTAGAATCTCCTTATGTATTTTAATGTATTTACTATAGTTTTGTTCAGTTTTTCTCCTCTGTTTGGAGAGCCAGAATTTTAGCAGCGACCTCAGTGCTTCTGATTTTCATGCTTTCTTTTTATCCAGTGGCACAGTTTTGGGGAGGGAGATCCAGGAGATGAGATGAGATGAGATAACCCTGCAGGAGAGCAGTGAGCGCAGCAGGACTGCAGCAGGCAGAAATCAGGCTCAGCAGGGTGCCATTAGGCTGCTTTGGCTCCTGATCTTGGCAAGCTTTGGGAAACTGAGCACTGTTGGAAATTTTCCCTGCTCAGGTTTGTGGGCAGCCTGTGATGCACAGATGTTTCCTACATCTGCATCTGAGAGCAGAGCCCTGATAGTGCAGGTGCTAAGAGAGACAGACACTACCAGCTGGACACTTCCAGTTTTCCAAACACAACCTCCAGCACCTTCTCCCTCCTTTTCCTTCCCAGCATGGGGCACCACCCACTTCTCCAGGCTGTTAACCTAGCAGCTGAAACAAACAAATTCTGATTTGGATAAACCTCCAAATTGGGTGTCTCGGTACTTACCAGAGTCCAAATATGTTTGGCCAGATGGATCAGTTAAACATCCTTTCCTCCCTGCCCCACACAACACACCTGAGAAATCTTTCCAAACACCGTTTTAGTACCTGAAATGCCACTCCCTCAGCATCCCCAGGGCAGTGTTTTCTCTCTCCAGGCATCTCCCCACTGGCCGTGGGTAATTCCAGTGCCCCTCTGCAGTGGAACATGACCCTTTTGTTCCAGTCCCCTCCTCCGGGCTCGCGTTCCTGCAGGAATCCCTCGGGTTGTGATGCTGCCAGGGTCGCTGCCTGCTTTGTTCTCCAGCCCAGAGAGAGCCGTTCCTGTGAGTCCTCGCCGGAGGAGAGGAGAGAACAGGGCTGGGGGCTGAGCACTTCATCCTCTGCCCACCCCACAGCAGTGCCCAGGCTCTGGCAGTCCCTGTGCTGTGTCCTGGGAAGGGTCATCAGCTGCAGCCAGCCCTGTGTGGTCAGAGCCTGGCCTGGCAGGAGCCTTTGCTGCAGCTCAGCATCACCTGCAGCACACCAACAACCACCAGAGATGCCAGAGTCAGTGAAGGGGGACAGTGTTTGTAACTCAATTAATGCAGGAGCATTTCAAGCCCAGTCCAAGTCAATGCTGGGTTTTCACAACAGAAGTTTGGATTTAGAGGGTGGACTGTCTCCTGAATCCTAAACCCCACTTCCTGGTGATTTCTTAATTCTGCAAGTAGGTCATGCCTGCTGTCTCCCTTTGGGAATGGTGGAGACCTGACAAGTCTAAATAATAACTCTTATCTCTGCTCCCTTTGATCTCAGATGTCACAAAGTTGTTCTCTGCCATCCCTGTCTCATTTCTTCTCTTCAGTTCCTGCAGAACTCAGCTGAACGCACAGGCTGATGAAGGATAAGACATTTCCAGGTCCCAGCAGAGTCTGTAGCATGAGGTCTGTCCCTGGGACAGGGTGACCCACCCCAGGGGCCTGGCATGGGACAGGCTGGTGGCCCCGGTGGCCCTGTGAACTCCTGGCACCCAAATCTCATTTCTGAGCAGCAGTTTGGGTGCTCAAAGCCCAGACTTGCCAAGCCCCTGCCCACCAAAGCAGCCACAATCCCCAGGGCACACGCAGGAGGAGCCTCCTGCAGGGTGAAGCCATGTCCAGCTGCAGGACACTGAGTGTCCCCAGGCCATGGGAGTGACCAGTGCCACCACCCTGCAGGGACAATCCTCACACCTCCCTCTCCCTGTGTGCACTCAGCTGAGGCCTGGCACAGGGGCTACAGCTTCCATGGGGAGCCTTGTAAAGACCTTGCCCTAATTACAGAGTCATTCCAGTGACATTTTAAATTATGGGTGAGTTTTACATAATTCTTTTGATACGTGTTGTTATGACATGTAAAATTTTATCTTTGCCAGATGCAGTGAATTATGTAAGATCTTTGTTTTGCATTTGTCAGGATAACTTGGACTACTGCACATTTAACAAATGTTCTTTCAAAGGACCTGGTTCTCCACACAACTGTGATAATACAGACAAACTTCATAAACTTTATTAAATTTCTAGTAAATTATATAAGCTAACAGGCAAGTTGATGTGACAGTGTTCAAACTCCAAACCAAGCATGCCAGGAGTATGGAAAGTCTTGTCCTGAAATGCAGCACCATTCCTGGGCTTCCAGGGATGGCTCATTATATGATCAAATGCTGTTTTTCCCATGGGGGCCCTGTCTCTGTGGTGGAGCTGCCTGCCTGATGCAGATCAATTGGCAACAATTCAAAAATCTGTTTTCTTTATGTCCTCCAGCCTGTAGCCCCAGCCCATGTTTACTGTATCCTGCTCATCCTCACTCTGAAGATGAAATACTCTTTACGCTTTTTTTTTTTTTTTCTGTGACATTCATTACTCTGGTCATGTTTGTTTATTCTGCATGCAAACTATTAATTAATTTGTCTCTGTGAAGCCCAGTAAGGCAGGGGAGAAATATTATCACTTTATAGATAAGGAGGAGAGGCACAGAAAGATTCAGTGAAGAATGTCAGTTAATTTGGGATGTTGAACTTGAGATGCTGAGGAGCTGACAATCTCTGTGCACAAGGGATTTGTTTGCTGGGATTGGTGGTGCCACAGGCACTGCCAGGGCAGGGCTGCAGTGGGCAGCAGCAGCCTGGACACACAGGAGGCCCAGAGCACTGCCAGGGCACAGACCACAGACAGCAGCCAGATGGAAATGTAGGAAATCACAGAATCTGAGAATAGTCTGGCTTGGAAGGGGCTAAAGATCTTCCAGACCCTGAGCAGGGGCAGCTCCCACTGCCCCAGGCTGCTCCCAGCCCTGCCTAGCCTGGTCTGGGACACTGCAGGGATCCAGGGGCAGGGTGGCAGGATAAATGTCATGTCTTGGTCAGGCCCACAAGGGGAATTTTAAAGCCAGGAGCTTAAGGTAGGCTGTGAGGTGACTTTGTGGGGACTTTGGCCATCTGTTTGCTCTCTGACTGTTCAGGCACAGCTCAGGCTGCAGCCTGCCATGGTCCTCCAGCACTGGGAGAGTCCAGCACACTGTGCACAGATCCCACCACCACAGAATCACTCAGGCTGGAAAAGCCTTTCAAGGTCAAGTCCAACCCTTGAGTTGCCACCCCTGTGTTCACCAATAAACCCTGTCTGCAAATGCCACATCCACGTGGGGGTTTGGAGCACTTCCAGGGATGGTGATTTTGCCATTTCCCTGGGCATCCTCTTCCAGTGCATGACAACCCTGTCCATGAGGAAAGCTTTCCTAAAATCCAATCTAAACCTCTCCTGGTGCAGCCTGAGGCCGTTTCCTCTTGTCCTGTTCCTTGTTAGCTGGGAGAAGAGATCTCCTTTCGGGTGCTTGTGGAAATATCCTGCAGCCTGCTCCAAAGAGCAGGAATTCTCTCACCTGGGCTGCAGCAGCACCAGGAGCACAGTCAGGGCTGCTTTGGGCAGGAGAGCACAGCAGACACAGCTGCAGAACCAGCCTGAGCTCACCAGCCTCCTTGGCTTGCTTTAGACCTGTAATTTGCCAGCTCCCAGCCCATAAACAAGAGACCTGAGAATGGCTATGGAAACTCTCACTTGCCAAATTCCAAGAGTATTTATATAATTTAATCGATAAATTGCATTGATTTATTTGCACTAAGTAACTCATTGAGGTCTGGATAATAGATAAGGGTGTGCATGATGCTGTACAAACACATCATAAATAAATGCAGCTTGCAAATCAATTGCAAGATATTAATGATTAATCTTCTCATAGTAAAATAATGTGATGTCTTTCCATTATGGATTTTTTTTCAAAAAAAATCTGACCTAAGAGGTTTCAGACCCATTTATTTGAGGGAGGCTGCCCTTTAAGCCAGATCTTACACTCTGTAAAAGGTCACAGGGTTTAAATATCATGGTTCCTTACAAAGCAGCACTCCCTGAGTGGTTTGACAGCACCTTCATCAGAACACATCAGGGTCTGCTCAGATGAGGCCGGGGCTGGGTTCTTGCAGGGAATTTCACTCTCCCACCCTCTTTGGCTGCTGGTGATGATCACACACAAAGAACTGCAAAGGTCACCCCCCAGGCCTGGTGTGTAAACAGGTGAAGAGCAGCACAATTTCCTCCCAGGGTTGGGCTATTTTCTGACATCAGTGAGGGAGCTGGGAACAGAATAATGTGGTGTTTTACTGCACTGCATTTCGTGCTGGCCTCATGCAGGCTGGAGATAAATCTCTGACCAGAGCAAGGTCTAATTCCAGGGATGCTGAGCCCAGGCAATCCCTTGTTGAGGCAGATGAGGCAGACCAGGCTGTGCCCATCAGATCCACTGCCCAGCCCTGAGCTCCCAGGCTGTGCCCAGCTGAGCTGCCTCCCCATCCCACTCAGCCCCCATGCATTATTGTAGAGCAAGAAGAAAATGCTTATTCTACAATTATTTGTTCTAATTAATTTATCTCTTCATCAGGTTTTCAAAAGAGAGTTTTCCTTGTTTATCTTCCTCATTGCCTCTCCCACGTGCAGTGCAGCAAGGCAGGGCCAGGTTGTCCAGATGTCTCCCTGTAATCTGCAGGTCCAGGGTTCCACATGGGCTTCAGATTGGATTTTTAAAAGGAACAAGGGCCTTGAAAATAATTCATGTGCAATTGTCTTTCATTCCTAAAATGTTTTGCCCTCCCTTTTTTACCCATGCTCTCCCTTTTTCATGCACTTTTAGGCACACATCACTTTATTTTATAACACAGCCTTCATTTTTTAAAAGGGGCAGGTGATACTGGAGCTGTTTGGATTAGGAGGTTTTTGTTCTAGGAGAACTTGTGAGACAGAGGAACATGTTTGCTGCTAAACTCCTGGATGATTCTGCTGACAAATTCACAGCCCAGAGCCCTCCTGGGCACAGAGGAGGTGTTTGGCACTGTTACCCACTGCTGATGTGAACCAAAGCAAACCATCCCATCTCAAATTCCCAGTACAGCTCCATGGTTTCCTTCTGGATATACAGAAATTACAGGGGTGTAGCCTAAGGTTTAGGCAATAAGCAAAAGCAGTGAAATCCACTGCTGCCCAGCCACTCACCTGTGTGCTCCAGGATGGAACATGCTCAGGGTTGGTGGGCCCAGTTGTTTGGGTTGACCTTTCTGTGACTACAGTGGTTTTTCTCTCAGATCCATCTTGCAGGCGGGCAGGGAGGTGACTGAGCCTGGGCAGTGAGAGCAGAAATCAGCCTCAGAACCTGGTGCCTGGCATTTTTATTGGCATTTCATGAAGGCTTCTGGGATCAAGGCAAATGCCTGGATCTGTAGGCAGCCCAACTTTCAGTAACTTTTTCACCACTTTTGAGTCATCATTAATGCCATCCCACTCAGTGGTTATTCCCAGGCCTACTCTCTCTTCCCAGCACTGTCTTGCACACATACTTTTAATTTCCTTTAACCCTTCTGGTGATTAATTTTTTTCCTCACCTCCTGTCTCATCTTGCCTGGCAAGCTCCATCCAGCTCTGTAATCTTTGTCAGCTGCTTAAACCCTTCTGCATTTCCATGGCAGCCTTCAAAGACTTGAGATCTTTGTGCAGCTCTTAGTGAAGTTTCAGCAGCTGCCTCCTCTCCCTCTTGCTGAGGCCGAGGGATGGAGTCAGGTTTGCTCTTTGATGCCATTGCTGAGCAGTTCTGCTCCACCCAGGCTGTTCCCTCCTGCTCACAGGAGGGGTCAGGCACTCCCAGGGGAGGGGTTGGCTCTTGGAAGTGGCACACCAACAGGACTGGCAGGGTTTTCATCTCCTCAGCATTTGCCAGTTTTCTGCCTTGGCAAGGGGGATTGCTGAGTGCTCTAAGGCTGCCTCACAGCACGAGGTGTTCCCTGAGCTGGCTGCTGCTGGCCCTGCTCTCAGGCTGTGTGCCAGGGACCTCTAATAAGGCAAATAGGGACTGCTGGATATAGCTCCAACCATCTATCCATAATCTATGCATGTATTTATGTGTGTCTACAACTTCATGCATATTTGTCTGTGTCTGTGTGTGCATTTAATAGATTTCAGTGTGCCTAACACATTTTCCTCCCAAGCAGGATTTAAACCCTGAGTGGGCTGCTGTCTGTCTGATGGGAGAATTCTGCCTTTGCTGAAAATGCTGCTGATTTGGAGCTGGCTCAGTAGCCCCTCAGGGGGATGTGCTGTGCACTGGGTGGGCAGCACAGCTCACCTGGAGTGCCCCTGGTGTGCCCCTGTGCAGGTGTAGAGTGCAGCTTGTGTGGGACACTGAGGGGGAGAGGGACCCTCAACAGGTGGTGTCCAGTGTTCTCAGGGACACCTGAGGTTTTCTTCTTTTCACCTGAGATTCAGGTGGTGGTTCTGGTGGTTTGAGTGAGTCTTTCTTGCCTTCTGAAGGCTTTGAGCTTGGTGCAAGAATGGAGTCTTCAGATCTTGTTGTTTCTGGGTTTCTTACGTGTTTATTATTTCTTATCTTACAAATTTCTCTGTGCCTGGCCAAGGTGTTCACAGCAGCTCGGACACAGGGCCACTTCCCCTGTGATGGGAGGTCACTGCCTCTTATACAGATAA
>JBBMKD010000194.1:543811-590859 GCA_037834095.1 Argya squamiceps
GCACCGCCCTAAAATCTCCATCTTGTCCCCAAGTCAGCTCCATTCTAAGAATCCCAAAACTACCAAATTTCCCACCCAGTGGTTAACTACTGTCTGTCTGTTACACCTTTGTGATTTGTAATCCTTCTCTCAATGTTGGAAGCTTTTTCCATGGACTAAAGTCAAAGCCTGTGTCTTCCTGGGCTCTGTGCCAGGCAACCCCCCTGGACAGACCCCCCTCTCCAGGATTCAGACCCTCTTTCTCGGGTCCCAGACCTCTCTGCCGAGGTCTGTGACCATCCAGGGCAACCAAAGGGATGCCCTGGACTCCGGCACAGTGGGACATCTGGGGGGGTGCTGGCTTTGCAGGGCTGTCAGGGACCGGCCACTGCCTCCCTGGTGCTCCTGGAGGGCTGATGGGCTCTGCAGAAAGAGCCACAGCAGCTCCAGGGAGGGGAGGTTTGTCACAGGCTGACTGCAGGGACCATCCAAGCAGAAGAGGACATGAGCTGGCAGGAGCAGCACCCACAGTCCTGACTTGCTTCATGAATCCCATCACTCTGCTCTGCTCAGCCTGCCCCAATTATCTGATCATGGAATCTGCTGATTGAAACTCCCTAGAAAAATCTCATTATGTTATCTAAGGCAAAACCGTCATGGTTAATGTGAAATAATTTCACCAACTCTGTGGCAGTTGGGTTCTCAAGTGTTGCCACTACTTCCAAAAGCAGTAATTGTTCTTTTAGATTAAGAAAGTAAAAAAACCAAAACACCCCACACCTTTAAAGAACAAAGAAAGTTCTGCTTTTGTTTAGCACGAAAAGGAGTTTAATTTTTAAAGATCACTCTATATTATTAACTTGCTTAATTATCAGAAGGGATGGTTGGTTGAGCAGACAATTAAAACAAGGAGAAATTCAGAAGGAAGAGTTCACCAGTGTATTAAAGAGACAATGGGGGAAAGTAAAACTATTTCAAGTTCCATCTGAAGGAAACCATTTGGGAAGAAAATAGGATTAATTAAGTTTTGAACCAGTTGATTCTGTTATCTAAAAATATTTCCTAGATTAACACTTTTACATACTCATGCATGAGCTAATGTCTAAGGTTCCTCAGCAGCAGAATGAAATGTTGGTGCAGATAAAGGCTCTTCAAACCAACAGGGAACTGCAGGCCCAGCAGGTCTGTGGTGTTTTCTGAGGCTGAGGCAGTGCAGCAGAGACCTGACCCCTGCCTGCTTTGCTGTCCTGTCCTGCTCAGGGCACCTCAGTCCTGCTGGACACAGTGGGAGGAATTTCTGCTGCTGCTGATCCCATGCAGAACGTGCCCCACTCCCCAGTCCCTGGGCTCCAGCTTCTCTGTGGCTTCCCTCCATTGGCCTTGTCCTTTCCATCATCAGAAAAATGAGACTTTTCCTTCACTGCTCTAAACACAGGTGTGATGGCCCTGGTGGTGTGGGGCCCTGTGATCCTGTCCTGTGCCAGGAGACAAGAGTGTGACAACATGCAGTGCTGAGAAGCCCCTGGGACATGAGAGCATTCACCCTGTCCCTCCAGCTGCTGAATTTAGGAGAGACATACCAAACATATCCGGGGAAAAAAATTAGGCCTATGAGTACTTGAAAGTAATTTTCCATAGGTGGTATTTAAGACTCTTAAATTTCAAATAATTAATAATGATCTTTGAAGGGAACCCTGTAAGTTGTCTTCTACTTCCTGATGAGATAGAATAATTTATTACATCAATTTCTCTGATTAATGTAAAATGTGTTTCAAATTTGGGTCTTCCTTTAATATTTAAACTTCCCCTTGAGAGGAGCTGCAGAAGGTGACTGAGTGCCCCCAAACTGATGTGGTGTGTCCTCAAAGCAGGGTGAGATGTGCTGCTGGAGCTGGTCAGCAATAAAACCATTGTACAGCAGCAAACCCAGATTATTTCAGGACCTGCTACGCAAAAGACATGAACCAGGGCCTCACAGCTGTGCTCACTCATGCCAGGGGAGAAAGTGTCTTAAAATCTTCGTGAATTGGAAATATTTTGTTGTCAAGGACATGTCCCCAAAAAATTTCTGAGAAAAGGCCAAAGCTGGAATTACTCAGGATACAATGCATGGCAGGTCTTTTCCCTAATAAATGAATTTTTTTAAAATAGGCATTCCAGTGTACTTTTACGTCATTTTCGCAGAGCCAAAGTCAGACAAAAACATGGTCGTTTTTGTCTTGGTCTTACATCCAGGAGGAAGCTGAGCTCCAGCATTTAGAGCAGCCATTCTCTGAGCTGGTAAAATGCATCACACACTTCGTGTCCTTCATCCCCCATGCTGAGGCTACAGGAAACTGAAACACCCATCTTCGTTGGTCTTGGGCTGACCACTCAAGAAGGCAGGGAAGGAAGGGAAGGAGGACAGGGAAAGGACAATTTTGGGTCTCTGTCCCAGGGAGAGCTAAGCTACAGTGTGGCACTGCTGCTGGAGCAGAGAGCCCTTGTAACATCTGCAGTGATAAAAAACCAGAGCCCAGACAGGAGAGAGTTTAAGAGAGAATTATTTATTAGAAGACAAGAGGTTGTTTTACATACAGATTCTGTCCTGCAAAAGTGTCCTGGTCAAGGAAATGTCATGGAGAGCTGTAAAGCCATAGAGCTGGGCCTGCTCTCCAAAGAGATACTCAAGACACAGCAGAGCTCTGCCAGGCCTGGCTGCACTCTGGGGCTCAGCTGGGGACAGCCACAGCATCCCTGAGCTTGTCACAGCCCTGCATCCCTGGGGAAAGGTTCTCGGGACAGCAGGAGGGACACTGCTCTCCCTGGGGGTGATTCCCCAGGCAGGGAATTGCCTTCCATCGTGCCAGCGATGAACAGCCCGAGGCCACAGAGAGACAATCATGCTGTGAGGTAGCATGAGGGAAACCAAACAAATTGGGAAATGAGAGAACAGACATCTCTGTGACACAGAGAGGAGCTCCTCCTGCTCTTGCTCACCCCCACAACCAGCAGTGTCTGTGCCCCTGCAAGGACCTCTTTGGGATCCTGCCAGGTGATCACAACAGGCAGCAGTTGTGCTGGTGAGAGCTGTGCCCTCCCAGCTTTTGGGGCTGTTTCTTTGGGGCTGGCACTGATCTGCACAGCCCTGCCTGCCCAGGGCCCTGCCAGGTGAACCCTGCCAGGTGAAGCCCTGCCAGGTGAAGCCCAGGTGTGCCAGAAGCTGCTGGGAGGGGGTGGCACCTCCTGAGCAGCCCCAGGCCTGTGGGCAGCACTGCTAGAGGGGCAGGCACAGGAGGATGGGCAGGTGAAAGGCATCCCCAGCCCCTGGTCAGGGGCTCACAGGAGCTCAGGGCTCAGATCCCCATGGATTTTCCTCACTGCAGGTGTCACTGCACCTGTGGCAGAGCAGAGCAGCTTTCCCAGTGCCTCTAAGTTTTGATAGAGAAACATTCAATTAGACGTCTTCCTGACATCTAGCAGGTTTCTTAAAGAAAGGTATTGTCCAGAAGAAAATCTGTGTATTTTTCTAATTTATGGGTGCTGAAATAAATATTCTGGAGTCTGATTCCTCAGTCTGGTCCTCTGATGAAGCCACATTCTTGCCTTAACTTTGAGACAGAGTGTTACCTTCACTCACTGTCTGTAAAGTCACGTTTAAATCTAACTTTCCTTATTAAATCCTAATTATGGCTCCAGAGACTACTGGGTAAGATCCCTCACTTTGCTCATAGAGTACATAATCATTGTCTACTATCAGCACTCTATCAGGATTATTATCTTTTCAGTTGTCAGTAATCTGAAAGAAAAAATATTGTTGGACCAGGTTTGCCAGAAATTTAATGTAATTGTCAGAGACATCTGTTTCTGGCTCATCTATCACCACATCTCTCTCCTCATCTCCATCCAAGAGTAGCCTTTGTTAGCTTGGTGTATCAGAAAGCTTTGGAACCAGATATCTGGCAGAAAATGCTCACAGCTGACACCAACATCAACACAAAAGAAGGGTCAGACACAGAGCTCAGAAGGGGATTTGTGAGACAAGAATTTCCCTTCTACCCAGAAGACCTCTGGGTTTGGAGTACTGGGGATGGAAAATAACAGGAGTGCTGGAGCCAGAAAGCAAAGCAGCAGAGCTCCAGTTATCTCTAGGGTAGCGAACACTCAGCAGTGAACTAGCTTTGCTACAAATATGCCTACTTTAAAATCAGGCTCTATGTTCCTAAGGCACTCAAACTCCTTTTTTGGAACATGTACCTGAATGAGTTTGATGTTTGGGGATGGGAGGGCTCAGAAAAACATTCCCCAAGGACATCCCACATTTATTTGAAGGGAAGAGATGATGCAGACCCACTGAGTTACCAAAACCTCTGGAGCAATCATGACCACATCCTCAGTTTTTTAAGGATGTCTGCAGCACTGGATGTGCTCTCACTTTCTTCACCCTGTGGAAAGGGGAAGCTGGGGAAGCCTGGGCCCTAAGAACAGGCCAGAGCTCTTCACTTACTATTTGCCATGAAACAACAAATCTGGAGGTTTGATCTGAAACAATCTCCTTCCCTTCTCTCTCAGCCCTGACCTTCAAGCTGGTTTAATTCCAGCTCAGTCAAGTGAGAGCAACGCAGAGCAGACAACAGAATATCTCATTTCAATTTCAGCCTAACATTTAGGGGTAGATTTTTGCCTCCATTTCCCTTACTGTCTTCCAGAACTGGTTCTTCAGCCACCCACTATGAAAACTTGTCCCTGCCAGGACTCCTTGGAACACCTTGACAAGTGAACCTCATCTGCCAGAGCTGCCTGGATGCTGCAGATGAGAAACGTTTTCCTGGATGTTTCCAGAGAGGAAAGGCAGGAGAGAGGGAGGTTTTCCCTCCAGAGCAAAGCTGTGGGAGCCTTTTTCCTGGAGGCCAGGATGAAGCTGGCTGCTGAATGCACCTGCTAAAGGCACCTGCCCAGTAAATCCCCCAGGTGCTCAGCAGGGCTGGAGCTGCCAGAGCTCCTGGAGCCTTTGCTCAGGGGGCAGAGGGGCAGCTCAGGGGGCAGCAGCATTGCAGAGCACTGCCCAGTACAGCTCTGTTCAGGTCAGCACTGTCCTGCCCTGCCCAGGGCTCACTCCCAAGGCCTGTTCCCACCAGAGCAAGGCTGTGTTTGAGTATCTCATCTGGGTGCGCAGGACCAGCTCTGCAAATCCCCAAAAGCAAAGAAGGTTTGAACTTCTGTATGTATGGCATTACAGCAGATGACCGTCACACAGAAAAGATTTTGAACATTAATTACAGCATCTTTTGTAACTTTACAATGTAATTGCCAACGCTTTTCTCTTTGAATTAACCATCGATCTACAGCATATAATCAAACAAGCTTTTTTAAAAAGTACATCTTAATATAAATAGTTTATTCAGTGCATGGTCGTGTATACAACAAATAATAAACAACTTCTTTTGTACCAGGCAGAAAGCTGCCTGTACAGAACTAATTCAGTTTTGGAGCACAGAATCCAACGATGATTAATGCACAAAATCTTACACATCATGCAAATCTATGCCAATATTCCAACTTTCTCCCATGCAACAGACATGATGACCTAAATGGAAACCTAACTACATTTTTTAAACAATTGTTTCCAATAGCATGTATAAGTATATGTTGTTTAGGGGTAACCTGTCCTAACGCTTCCTCCTACACAATATTCACGTGCCCGTTACAGTGAAAGGACTTTTACAAATAAGACGTTTCTTATAAAAAAATTAAGTCACCTTAATTCCACAGTTTCTGTCTTTAGAAAAGAAGCCACAACGATAGTTTAACATGACACACAAAATGGAATTAAGAGAAATATACACTGGAGGATAATTTTATCCCTTTCTGTTAACCTCCACTTGGGATAACAAAACAACTCAGTTCCTACAGACTGGGGTTAGCACAAGAACTTTACCAGAAACTACAAATCTATAAAAATTTATATTTCATTGTGTTTAAAACCACAAGAACACTGTTTGCTTGAGCCTGAGACACCAACTCTCAGTTCCAACCCTGAACTTTGAATTATTTTTTTAAAGACAAAGCTTTAAAGACCCATTGGAGTTCAGAAATCAAAAAGTTGCACTATTCCAAATTAAAGGATACATTTCTTTTATCAAGCCTTAGATATAAAACGGTAAGCCAAGGAAACAACAGAGTTTACATATTTGTTTCTTGTTTGCCCCTATAAAACATACAAGCATTAAAATTTCCTTTGAAGAGCAAAAGTGGTCTTTTTCTGAGTTGGAAAGCAAATTCTCATCAGCAGTGAATGCTGTGAAATGTTTTTTTTGTTTCGTTTTCCACAAAGCATAGGAGAGAGAGAGAAAAGAGAGAAAGAAAAAGTGAGAGAGAGAAAGAGCTGGACATTTCTTCTCAGAGATTTCCCCGCAGTTGTGTTTGCTCCTATCCAACTGCCTTGTGATATGCACAAGCACATTCTACATGCCTGGGGTTTATCCTCTGACAACCAGGAGATCTAATGGCTAACAAAAGGGTGACCTATGCGAGTTCAGTGGCTTGTCCTGGGCAACTGGAGGTTGGGATGAAAGACTGTGAGTAAGAATTCAACTGCATCCAGAGGTAAGGTTCTGTTTAGAGAGCACTTGGCTGGCCTAAACCTGGCTACGTGGACTCGTTCTGGCTCATGGATTTACCCCCATTTAGCACTCCTGAAACGCTTCTGCTCTTGGTTGGGGTCCCACTTCCAGACCTGGAGAACTCTGTGAGATCGTGGAGGGAAGGCTCTTTGTACATGGCCACTGCAAGGCAAGAGAGAGCACAACATCAGCACAGCCTGGGGCTGCTGGGGCAAAGCCCAGCTGGGACACACTGGCATTGCTCAGCCAGCAACATGCAATGCAAGGAGAGGCTCAAACACCCATGGTAAGGAGACCTCTTCCCTTTCAAACACTCCCTGAGAACCTCTGAGATCCTCTTCAGTGGACTGACATTTTACAAAAGGGGAAAAAACCACTCCTCCCTATCCCAGCTGAACCAGCGACCCACCCACTGCACTTACACAGCCCTGCAGGACAGACCTGAGCTGATAAAAATCAGCTCTTCCTTACTAACAGAGAAGTAGCACCATCAGCAGTTGTGATTTAACCTCTGTGAACTCTGCTGAGACAAACATCATGTTACAGAACATTACACTCCTGTTTCATAAGCACTGGACATGGCAAATATATATGCACAGGAATTAAACACAACAAAGTCTCAGTTCAGATAAATGGAGCAAAACCAAGCAATTACCTTTTAAAGGTTTTGGAAGAAAGTGTGCTGCAGGTTTATTTTTCTTCACGTGGTTTCCTTTCATTATTTCTCCTTCTTTGTTAAGACCCAAATACCAACCCCGGCCGGACTGTTGCTGTCTGTAGATCATTGAGGAATATGTCACATAGTAGTTTTCAAATACTGATTCCTTGAACTTGCATTCAGGTGTAAAATGTTCCTGTAAGAAAGCAACAGATCAATACATGCAGGGCCAAATCTCACATCTGTTAATGAAGAAGCATCCAATATCCATTGCTTTCTGAATGGTTAGAAGTCACACCTCTCACCCTCAACTATCCAATTGTGAAACATGGGTCCTAAAAGTATTAACAAAAGACTACCACTATTTGAAACCTGTAAAATGATGCTGGGAGCAGCTCTAAGCAGAATGCAGTAAGATCTTTTTGAACAATGAGTAAAAAGTCTAAGTGCAGATTTATTGATTGGTGCAGCTAATGGCTGTCAGGCAGACAGAGAGCTGTGTCACCCCCTGGGACCAGCTGTGGTCAGCCCTGCAGGCAGGAATGTTTTCTGCATTACCTGCTGGCCTGAGCTGTGTGTGAGACAAGTACAGGAGGAGTCCAGAGCCAAAATGCGATGAGGAAATGGTTGTGTCTCACTAACCCAGCAGTATTCAGTCAGCTGGTAGCAGGTGCCTCTGTGGTCTAATCTCTGCTGCTCCTGTGCCTGGAGCATCACCCACGAGAGCCCAGCAGTCAGGTGTTGCCCTGAATTTTGCTGCTTTCCAGTGTTTGCCGTTTCTAGTCGAGGTTCTCGCACAGCTTCATATAAACTATGTATATATTTAGAACTTATCTATTTTGTTTACATATTTCTCCTTGCAGAGGAGGAATGTGATTGATGGTGATGTTCACCAATGAGGTCAAGACGGTGGCGACTTGTTTAGCCAATCTTTTGCCTTCTGGCCCAAATGTATAAAAGATGGAGTCAGAAATTAGAATAAAGCTTTTTCCTGCCTGACCTTCTGGGTCTGCCTCGTCCTTCATGGGTCTGAAATTGCCACAGTCAGGGACCCTGTGCAGACATCACCTCTGCCCCAGGAGCCTGGGCCACCCAGCCCTGGGCTCCCTGTAGGATTGCACTGTGTGTTTTGGGGAGCTGGTACCAGCTGTCACTGCAGATAAAGAGCAGCAAACCAGCCCAGAGCATTCTCCTGCTGCCCGTGGTGTGCTGCTCTCCCTGTGCAGAGCCCTGCCTGAACCAGAATCACTGCACTGCTGCCCAAATGGAAAACCACATCCAGACGTGGAGCACGGCTCTGAGAGGGATCTCACAGCAAAACACCAGTCCTGACAGCACCACTCAGCTCATTCCCATAGTCCTGGCTCCCTTTGGGCTTTGAACATTGCAAGTTCTGACAACATCTCACCTATGGACTCTAAAAGCCCATAAAACATGAAGGAGTTTGGTCTGGTGATGCAGATGTTAAAATCTCCATTGTGCCTGTCACTGCACCACAGAGCAGCCAGATGTTTGCTGGCCTACCCTTGTGAAGGCAGCCAGCTGCAGGGGAGCTGCCCTTGTGCTTACAGTACCCTACAGAGGCATTAAAGAAAGGAGGAAAATTTGTGCTTCTATAATGATTGCAATTTTGATTTTAAAATATCACAGGAAATTAAATGTCTCAGGAGCCTAAGATATTCTTATCTAGTTTCTAAGATATTCTCATGTGAGAAAAGGATGGCATTAGGAAAAAAAGAGAAATCCACCACTCTGCATTTTCTGCTCATCTTTTGCCATTTTGTCTTTATAAGAGAAAGAAAAAAGCTCCCATTCTCTGACTGGCATTTGCTTCAACAAAGAATGTGAAGCAAGCAATTTTCTTCTTTTTTTCCTTTAAGCTAATTGGTTGTTATTTAGTTAATTGACAATTGGTTTCAATTGCTGTCAAATGGGGATAGTCAGTGCATTTTTGTAAGATTTCTGCATAAAAGCCTTCCCTCACTGTTCCCTGCCCAGCACCAGCCATGGTAACAAAGACTATTGCAAGACTATCATCCAATTAGCAGCAAAATGGAAAACTGCAGTGCTCCCACTGGCAGATTATGGTTTATGTACAGTAATTTGGAGCTGTTTTGGGTACAAAAGGCCTGCCTGTACACAGCAGCAGAGGGTCAGACTGCAAACAGAACCAGAACATTTACTCTATGCCTCTCAGGGAGCAAGTTAACCTCAGAGTGAGCAGCAGCCCACAGTCCCTGACATAGAGGGACAGAAACACTGGGGGGACAGAAAGAAGGACACTGAACCCCTCCCTCACCCCTGGTTTTCCCTTGGCTCTCATGGAAGTGCTGTGCTCCTGTGAGTTTGCAGCTGAGCCCATGCCCAGCCTGATGGTGCCCTGTGGGTGCACCCAGCCTGCCAGACACCCCACAGCATCCCAGGGAAATCCCTCCTGGAGCATCCCAGGGATCCTCCTGGGATCCTGCAGCAGCTACAGGGGCTGGATCCTCTCAACAAACAGAAATAGGTGAAGACACCTCTCTGTAACACACTCAGTTATCAAGACAAATAGACAAAATCCCTCCCAGTTTTTGGGGCACTAAAGCAGAGCACCTCATTCTCTGGGCTGGCAGAGATTCATGCCCCTTTCTGGCACCTGCCAGTTGCCAGACTGCAGTTGCAGCTTCAGCAAGGTGGAAAGGCCAAACAAACAGCTCCCACCGAGCTCCTGCAGAGGCTGGAGGGCTCTGCCTGTCCTGAGTACCAAGCCAGGAGGAGTTTGTTCCCACTCTTCCCTTGCCTTTAGTTAATCCAAGGTGTGTCCTTCCTGCTCGATGCTAAGACAGCCGGGGAGGAGCAGAGGGAAGCTCCGAGTGAGGAATGGCAACTTGGGGCATTCCAATGAAAATGGATTTCTCTGAGCTTGGCAAGTCCATGTGCCAGCCCAGCTGAGCACAGACAGGACTTCCATGAGCACATCAATTCAGGGCACAGTGCAGAGCAGCAACTGCAAATTGATCATTATGTTATCTCTGCTGGCAAATTCCTTATTAATACACTGAGGAAGAGCATGCTAAAGCCAGGAGAGGGCTGAGTACCCCAATTAACACCAATGTTTTCCAGCTCACACAGTCAATCCTATGGAAAATTTATAAACACAAGTGTTGAATTCTAAGGACAGTTTTTCCCTGTCTCTCAGCTGTCCTTTTAGTCCACCCTTGCAATGAAAACAATGGAAATGAGTTCTGGAAATCCAGTGTTATGGATTATTACACAGAACAGATGAAAGTAATTATTTCTCTAATAGTGTTTCCACCACTGCTTACCTTTGTCACTGATGATGGCACCTAATGATGGCACCTTATAAACTGCAAGCACTCAAGCCCCTCACACATCCACCCTTAACACTGAATGAATGAATGAATAAATAAAAGTGAAAAGACAGTGCAGGATTCACTGTAGCCATGACTCAGCCACGCTTAAATAAGCAGGAGGATGAACTGTCAGGGGCTGCTGCTTGGCTTTGAGCTGATCAGCTGAACTACTGAAAGGCTCCTTCATGAACAAATCTGCATTGAATATGTGAAAAATAATTTTAAAAGAATAATTTGGAGTATGGTAATATGGTGAGAAGGCCTTGTGGCATACACTTAAGAGTAGCTGTATTTCCAGGCAGCTGACTGGAAATACAGTCAGAATTTTAGATTATATCTAAAATAATTCAGGCTGCAGTACAGAATGCCAAGCCTGAAAGCTAAAATATCATAAAAGCCAGTTGGGAATTCTTCCTGCTCTATTTGTGCAGAAGACAGATCTGAAACCAAAATCCCTCCAAATTATCAGCCATCACACCCACCTACACTGCAGGACTGCATGTTAATTATTCTGTGCTCCAGATGACTGGTGCAGGAATTCAGCCTCCCCATGGACAGAAAAGAGGAAGGCTGTGTGGAAGGAAGGTGTTTGGTGTCACAGGAGCCTCTGGCTGGGATGGCTGATGCACAGTACTCAGAAGGAGGAGGAAGATGTTTGCTCTCTGCCATTTATTGCATTCTGAATTTGCATTGTGGATACCATCAGCAGGGGCCATCACCAAATTCTCCAAGTCACGAGGTCAAGACTGGGTTTGTTCAATGTTTCTCTCACCATGGGCTGAATATCCTGCAGCCACCCCACAGCAGTTTATTAGAACAATCACAGATTTTGTTCAGATGGACTTAGTGCTAGAGGCATGAGTAAACAGCAATGATTGTAATTTTAATTTTAAAATATCACAGGAAATTAAATGTCTCAGGAGCCTAAGATATTCTTATCTAGTTTCTAAGATATTCTCATGTGAGAAAAGGATGGCATTAGGAAAAAAAAAAAGAAAAGAAGAAATCAACTTGGAAAAGTATTCAAAAAAAGTATTGTGTACTTGGGAAACTTGGAAAATGTTCTTATATATTGACCATGTAATTATATTCCTTGTGATCAATGACTATGTCTGTATATAGGATTTATCCTTTATTTTCTCCACTTAATGAAAATTGGATTTTTTTTTCCCTCCATATCCCAATTTCCTTCAGAACTATAATGTAGCCCAGGATTCCATTTTATAATCATGAATTTTTGAAGGAGCCTCGTTAAGGCTCCAGAGTAGTGATTTTCTGCACCAGTGATCCTGCCTTTTTTTATTAACAGAGATTGATTTTCTCCAGCTTGGCATGTGAAGTTCCAGGGTGTATCCTCTGGACCATCACCCTGTAATGTGCAGTGGTATCAACAGCACAGGATGGGAATACTTCAACTTCAATGTTATCAGGAATAACAGCTTTTAGATCACCAGTGTGAGAAGCCTGAAGAAGCCTGGATTTCCTGCGCCACCAAAGCCATTTGCTGCAGCAATGGAAAATGACAATTACCTTAAAGCAATGCATTTTGTGTCAGATACAGACATTTCCACAAACAGGTTCCAATCCCACTGTGCTGTCCATTTTGCTGGAGTTTCTTTTGAGGGATGCTGGTGCTGTTAGTGGGAGCAGCTCCCAGTCTGTGAGTGTGCACAGGGGCTGTCTGACCATGTAACTGTGACTGTACACAACAACTTGTCACAGCAAAGACATCTCACCCAGAATGCTTTTGAGGGGGGCTCTTGAGGTGCTGCATCAGCTCAGGGAGGAGCATCCCTCTGGCCTCTCCCCTTCCAGGTGAGTTTTCAGAGGCTTTGCAGGTAGCCCAAAGCCCTCAGGAGGGGCTGTGAGCTGAACTGACTGCTGCCAGACAAATACCAGCTGATGAACAGGGATTTGTGGAACAGTGTCATTCCCCTGGAGGTCACTCCAAGGTATATGTACTGGCCATACAACGATGGAAGGAAGAAAACTAGATCAAAAATTATATAGACAAGAGATTAAATTTGTTCAGGAAAACAACTCAATGACAGGAGTGAGAAGAAGGCAAAATTTTCTGGAGAGTGATCCCAAAGAACTCCACAGAATGGATTTTCCTTATTGCTAGTGCAATAAACAGAATTTATCCAGTGAAACACAAATGGTCAGTGGTGTGTAAAATTATTTAGTGCAAAGCTTCTGTGGGAGCCCAAGGAAGCAGCTGGATAAGCAGTATCTCCAGAGAAAGATTTCAGGGTGTCACCAGATATTCTCTGAATCCGTGAGAAAAGCACTGAAAAGAGCCCATAATGATTCCCTTGGAATCATTCCTTTGCACAGCAAATCAAATGCACAGATTCAGGGGAAAATGCCCACAGTGAACTGAAGGAGAAAACATATTAATTACAAATACGGAGATTCAGAGGTGTGAATCTTGTTCATTACCCTTTTTCCACCCTTATCAGTGACTCAGCCATGCAAATGTCTCCAAGTCATCTCTGCCCAGGTTTTTAAGTGGCATTTAGGGCCATCAATAACCGACTATTTAAGGCTAGGTGTGTCACCTCAGTGCTCTGCCCATCAGGATGTGCTGCCTCGTGGCCCAAGGGAAAGGCTCCATGACTGTAAACAATGCTGGGATTTAATTGCGACAGGAGCTGTGCATAATGGTCTTATTGTTCCCCTGTCTTTTGTGATGCTTCACTTTTACAACTGTGTTCATTAACCAAAGCATTCCTTAACTGGGGCAAGAGAACTAAGGCACGATACATATAGAAAGAAGGTTCTCTTCTGATTACTGCAGAGGAAATTAATCCTGCTGGAAAAAACCTGTAATGGGGCTTAAAACCTCTGCAAGATGCCCAGGAGTCCACCTCAGAGATGACAAACACAAATCCCTGTGCTAAACCTTTCCACCAAGTTTTGACATACAATCCACTTGGTATGAAGAAGAAGGACACAATATCCACTTGACCCCACATTTTTCTCTTCTGTATTATGTTCTGAATCCATGAGAAAAGCACTGAAAAGAGCCCATAATGATTCCCTTAGAACCATTCCTTCGCACAGCAAATCAAATGCACAAATTCAGGGAAAAATGCCCACAGTGAACTGAAGGAGAAAACATATTAATTACAAATACGGAGATTCAGCACCATGCATCTGCATCATGTTCACCTCTGATGATGCTGGAATCTTTGTAGAGGGAAATCTCTGCCATTACCTGAATGGTCAGTTTTATTTTAATACATTCCAATGCTTGCACCTGCCTTCTTTTAATTTCTGCAGCTTTAGGAGAGATCCTGCCTTGGCCTGGAGGAGAACCCAGGTCACCTGAGGGAGCAGAGGCAGCTGCAGCAGGTCCCTCTGTGTGCAGGTATCTGTGTACAAACACCCCGAGCCCAGTGGAGCTGGAGCAGCATTCCAGCAGCCTGGGACTGTGCCAGCTGCTGAATCCTGCTCCCATTGAAAACCACCAGAGAACTCCCTCTCAGCAGGCTCACAGTTTTCCCCAGAGCAGCCAATCCTTTTCCTAATTCTCCTAAGCTTGTTATCTCTGTTCCCTGCCACAGGTGAATCCAGCACTGCAGAAAACATATTCAAAATGTGTCTGTTATTGTTTTTTATCATAAGCACACTTGTCTTTTTTTTTTTAATTTTTTTTTTTTTTTACAGCTTTCTTCTCTTAGCTTTTAATTTTGGAAAACAGCACATAAAAGTACTCAGTGTGCCTCTTCTGTGCCGTTCATTACCCCACATCTCTCCATCCTGCCTCTGCTTATTCATCTCTTGTCTTAACTAAGCAGGCCTAATCTTTTCAAATCTCTTCTCATATGAAAGTTCCTCGGTGCCTTTAATCATTTTCATTACTCTTCACTGAATTCTTGCTTTTTTTTTCTCTATTGCTTCCAGAACGGAAACACAACATTTAAGAAGAGGCTGCACCATTGAGTTGCATAACAGAGGTAAGGTATTTTCAGTCATTTGTCTTACGGCAAAGTAAAATGGACTTTGTTGCTCAATCTCACCATTGTGCATTTGTAGAAAAGTTCTCTGTCTTTTAAGTTGTGTCTCTGATAAATATAGTCCAATTTTATGGTATTTCTGATCCTCTGATTAGTCAGTGTACCCAAGCTTAAATACTAAAGGAAGGGAGAAGGATGCTTCAACAGGTTTCTTGCCCAGAACTAGAGCAGAGAGCTCCAAAGGTGCGAAGCAACCTATTTTATAACAAATCCATTATTACACAGATAACCTGCCAGACACTGCAATCAGATTTCTAGCAGTCAGAACTGACATCAAATCCTAGTATTGATGTGAATTATAACTGCTAGAAATCAAATCTCTCCAACACAGCAGCTGTGCAGAATGTCCTCAACCTAAGTGTGTCATTTAAGGGTGTGCTTTTCAAAAAAGAACTAAAAGTTGAAAAAAAAAAATCCCTTTAAAGTGTGGGGATCATCTCCTGCTCTCAGCCACAGACAGCCCTTCATCCCAGCTGCCCTGCTGTCAGGGTTTGCCCGTGGTTTGTGCTCTGAGAGTGGCCTTGCAGCTCCTCCTTTGGCTCTGCAGAGGATGGGCAGCAGTGCTGGGCACTGCATCATCAAACAAGCCCTGGCACCTGTGACATTCACGTTATTGTCATTAAGCTCAGGTTTTATATTTACACTTCGTAGTAAGCAAGTAAGCTGAATTAATTGTGACAAATATCAAATATCCTGGGTTTCTGAAAGCAAGTTGTCTTTGCAGGCCACCTGAACATCAGGAGCTAACCAGAACACAGCTGGCCCAGCCTCCCCAGCACTGGCTGGGAGCTCCCCACACAGGCTGGGAGGGAGCAGCAGGGCTGGGGAGAGAAGGGGATTTACTGCCTGATCCTGGACACAGGACAGCAGCCCTGGGCAACGGGGATGGAAGAGATCTCTTTTGGACTGACACCCATGAATTCATGCACATTTTCTCTTAAAGGGCTGGAAAACAATAATCTAATTAGTGTTTGCAGCAAGCTCTAAATCTGTCTGTTCAATTACAAGCAGGGACATGACCCCTTTTTGCAGTGCATGCTCCTAAATTCTATGGAAAATCAAGAAAGCACACAAAGCTTTTTCTCTTCTGGGAAGAGCAGCTGAATGAACAGGAGTCAGAACAAGTGAGGGTGGAGCTCTAACATGCCTCCTGTGGGAGTAGTGACAGCAGGGAATGCTGTCTCTGTGCTAATCTGCAATGCCTGCCTGTACAATGCAGGTGGGTAAATCGAAGTAGAAGTGTAGAAGTAGATCCCCTCGTTCCTTCCTGCCCTGCTCAGCTGCCATCCTGTGTTCCTGATGGGAAACCCGGGGAGGCAGAGCTCTCCCAGGCACAGCCTCTGCTCAGCCTGGACCTCCCCAAAGCTCCAGCAGCCTCTTTCTTTGCTGACACTGAAAAAGAAAGATGGGGTCTGCACCACAGGAAGGGCTCAGCTGCTGCTGAACCAGCTCTTTTTCTGCACACCAGAAATTGTTCAGTGACTGTGAGAGGCTGCAAGTGGAAGATAAATAACAGCAGGAGCTGCAGGAGGAAGGAATAATGCCACACTACATCAAACAGGTTTCTGCTTGGCTGTCAGCTG
Source organism: Argya squamiceps (assembly GCA_037834095.1). Taxonomy (NCBI): domain Eukaryota; kingdom Metazoa; phylum Chordata; class Aves; order Passeriformes; family Leiothrichidae; genus Argya; species Argya squamiceps. The sequence continues at coordinate 560,012 of JBBMKD010000194.1, forward strand.
AGTCTGTGCCACAGGAAAAGGCAGCCCTGCCCTTTGGCTGTGCTCATGTGGATGCACATTTCTGGGGCTCTGGCTCAGCCCATCCCTCAGTCCTGAGCCCCAGCAGTGGCCCAGCCTCTGTGCTCTCCCCACACAGCCCCGGGCACTGCCTGTGCTGGAACTGCTGCCTCAGAGCAGCCTCCCCTACATCAACACTGCCAGATGTATTTTGGAAACCCCCTGGAAAGCTTTGCACAGTAATAAGTGCAGCAGAGTTTTTGGATTGGGATTATATATGGAAAAATAATACCAACCTAACAGGGCTATTAATTCTGAAGCATTACATTGCAAGCATAATTGTTAATGTGGATAATGTGAGTGCTGGGAAAACTAAGCAGGACATTACACTCAACAAAAGCAGTGACTCCTTCAGAACCTGCTCCAAAATGTATTTTGACCAAGGCACCCATGCCTTTACAGCATTTTGGTTAGCTCCTAATGTTCAGGTGGCCTGCAAAGACACACAGACATCTTGCTTTCAGAAACCCAGGATATTTGATATTCGTCACAATTAATTCAGCTCACTTGCTTACCACAAAGTGTGAATACAAAAACTGAGCTTAATAATAATACTGTGAATGTCACAGGTTCAAGGTTAACTCCATCCTGACCAAACCTGCACCTCTGTATGAACAAATGAGACCTTTCCAAATGAGCCTGATTTACTGAAATCTGTTTATTCATGCATGCCATGGGTGGATGTTTTTCCAGCCTCTGTAGGTTGACAGTGCCAGGGCATCACTGGCAGCCAAACCCCACTGCTTGAGCAGTGATGCTTTTTGGAATTTCTCCACCCTCACAGCTCCCTCAATGATGCCATTGACCATATGCTGCTAAGAGGGTCTCAGAGGGATGTTTGTATTAGAGATGGTGGGCTAATTGTGAGATCTGATTTCAGACGGCAAAAACTTTAATAACAAGATAATAAAGGATTATCCAGGGGAGATGAGATGTAAGAGTGGCCCTTACTTGAGAGCTGATGCTGACTGGTACAACACATTTGTTTCAGCAGGTGAAGAACCCACCCACAAAGTGACACATGCAGAGAAGAGGCAAATTTCTCTCTGCAAATGACACACGTGCATGTCTTGCAAGCATTTTAAGTTTCGGGGAAGTTTTCCAGCACTTGTATATGGGTTTTACCCACACTCTGAGGGGCAGCCTGGCTGAAAAGTAGGTATAATAACGAGTGAGAGGCTGATCGAGAGTGCCTTGAAAAATCAAAAGGTTTTTAATAAAGATGGAAAATAATACAAAAAGCAAATCAACAAAGCTGATTGACACAGCACAAACTCCTCGCCTGCTACAGCACCTCGAAAAGCCTGGAGTTCGTTTGTTCTCTCTTTAGTACCTAACAGTTTAGGTGGGCTTTTTGGCCCTTGGCCCAATGAGTGTAACAACAGCCTTTGAGTTACATTCTCAGGGTCCAATCCTCACTTCTGGGCTGGCTCCGAGGAAATCACAAGGAGAAATTCACAGAACTTTCCAGCTAAGTGTTTAACGTGCCAAAAGGTAAAATGAAACTCTTTCCCTATTTGGAAGCACCTGTTAGAGGTGTAGGGTTTGCATTTCCACACGTGCATGTGCTCCTTAACAGGCCTCCAATGAGCCAGTGAGGCCAAGAAATAGCCCTGTCCTTCCAGGAGATAGCCTGAGCACACAGATAAAGCTCTCTCAACGCTCTGGTTTCTTTCTCCCACAGTGATATGGACTTTGCACAGGTCTGTCACTTGGCTGGTTGATGACTCCCTGCTGCCCCTGGGCTGTGTAAAAGATTACTCTGGAGCCAGACTTTTGGGAGACAGCATGCTGCTGTTGTCTAAGCAGCAGAGGAGAAACAGGTCCCTGGTAAAACACTTGCAAACCTAATTTAAGCCTGGAAGACACCCAAATGTCTTTCAGATGGGCAATTTAAAACCCTAACCTAAGATAGCCTGGACTGCAATCGCAGATTTCTGGGAATGCTGTGGGACCCTTGCTCCATGAATCAAACACTGCAGATCTCTGTAGAGTAACATTTCACCAGGACAGTTGTTCTGAGTTTTCTCACAATAAAAAGAACTAGAAAAACACTACATTCAGACATAGGTATGACCACTACCTGACAGACTCTGCACCAGCAAGTCTCTCAGGCTTCCTGAGAATTTGAATCAAAGAACCATTCCCATTCCCATTCCCATTCCCATTCCCATTCCCATTCCCATTCCCATTCCCATCTCCATTTCTCTGACAGTGTTACCTGTTGAACAGGCAGGAAGCTCCCTGAAAGGACTTAGGAGGGTTTGAGTGAAATTTTTGTTCCTGAATCATACAAAAAGGTGAATGATGTGAGCACTTTGATTGTAGAACCACACCTTGTATCTCTGCCACAGGAAGTTTTAAGCACAGTTGGAGAACTGGCAGGAGATCAACAGTTGCTGTGTACTGTGTTACGAGAGGAATCCGAAAGCCAAGTCCCCCGTTTAGTTTGAACACTACTGTTGTATTTTTTCTTGAGGTATCTAGAGTGCCTGGGATCAGTTCTGCCTCTGAACTCTCTATTTCCAAGTCCCAGCTGTCTGCAGCCAGCCAGGAGCAAGCAGAGCCAAAGCAGCCTGCAGTTGGAAGTATAAAGGTGAGCCTGCCCATCAGAAAAGGTGATCATCTTTCCATTTCCCCACTGGCTGATCTCCCATTTCACTGATCCCTGCCCCAGCCTTTGCCACGGGTGCCCAGAGGGACCAGCTGCTCCTGTTCACAGCAATACCACTAAAATTATCATCCTAGCAGGGATTCCTGCACTTTCATTACGCTGCAATGCTTTTAGAATTATTCCTAGGTGGCTTTGCCTAGCATTAATTGGGTCTACAAAATAATTACTTTCTTTCTGCAGGTTGTACACAGTCTGTCTGCTGGTCTCTTGTCTTTTTAAGCTCCAGCTGGGGAGATTCAGCTCCTCACTTCAGTGTCTCCCACCACTGGATGTTTGTTACTGAAAAGCAGCTTCTGTCATAGCTGCAAACACAGCCAGGAAAGCCCAGAATGCAATCTGGAAAATGATTTGGAAGAAAAAGATAAATTCCTTCCACTAGATTTTGCAAAACCATTACCTGTTTTTGAATGGCATTTCTAATTCAACACTGGAAACCTCTAAAGCATTTACATAAAAATGCAAAAATGCACACATTATCACTGCAGGAAGCACTTAAAATTTAAGATAATTATATAGTAGGGGAACCATTTCAAAGGACTCAAACAAAATAACAACTAATTCTAGAGAGTCACCCTTTAAGATGATTATTACTCTGCACTGCTGCTGATCTCCCACACTAAAAAAATCCTTCTCTTTACAATTATATTCACATTATAAATTCCTACTTTGTTCTTCCACCATCAAGCTCCTACAGCTGCCACTGACAAATTTGCATTCTCTGAGAGCTTAACTAGACAACCAAAATATTCACAGTGGGAGCAGAGGTAAAGCACAGGATTGCCAAGGTCGGGGCCACCCTCCCTCACACTGGGCCTCCTGCAGTACTGGCCTGGAATGGGGACACAGGGGACACAGGAGGATTCCTGTCAGGAGCCTGGCGTTGCTCTGCCAAGGCATCAGCAGCAGAAACAATCCCAGGCTGGAGTCAGCAGCATGGGTGACACACAAAACCCTGGCTGGGCACTGTGGGGGAACCCCTCTGCTCTGCTGCTGTGTTTGCAGCCAGGGCAGCGCTCTGGAACCTGGGATGCTGCTTCTTATCTGTGCAAAGTAACAGAAAGCAGGAAAAATGTGTTTAAGCAGCTGCTTTCTGCCAAACCAAAAAAACCATTTCAACTGAAGAAAGCTGGCATGGGAAGGGAGAAGCATACTTGTGAGGTGCAACTGTTCTGCACCACCAGCCTCTCTCCACCTTCTGCTTCCACTCCCCACTGCTGTTCTGACTCCTGCCTCACTGCTGCCATTCTCATGTCTTTTTTCCTCAAGTGTCCCAGGAGAAAAAAAAATTCTGTCCTAGCTCTATTGCTCAAAGCAAACTCATCTGGGGAAAAACTTATCTGTCAAATCCTAATATGTTTTTATTGGATATCTGCTAAGAGAGATTTACAGAAGCTCATGCCAAAGTCAAACTCTGCTTTATTTTCCCCCCACAACAAGGGCAAAAGTACAAACTGCACTCAGAGCAAATGAAAATTTCTTGTCTCAAATATTATGGAGATGTAAGGAAGTCCCATACCAAGTGTCTGACTTAATGGACAAAATAAAGAGTTTTCTAATTATTGGAAATAATAGCAGTGAGAAGAGCTGGAACTTTCCCACAAACTTTAACCTGAAAAAGAAAACTGATATATTTAAAATCTTATCTTTGGACAAAGTACAGAGTAAATTAAAACAGTGTCTGGTAATGGGAAGTGCAGCCACCTCATTAATAGGTGATGCTCCCTGGGCTGCTGCAAGATTTTCACACAACTGTCTCAAACAAACCAAGGCACTGGAGCTCCCTGTTGTCACTAAAACCTGATCATTATTGAAAAAACACAAAAGACCAATGCCAAGTTACAGTCTAGATGTGATCTTCTGCTGTGGACAGCACCTGGTCTGACCTTTCCAATCAGCCAGCACTCCTTGGGATCAGGACACTGCAGCTGCCAAATTCAGGCCTGGCACTTGCCAGAGCGGCCAGGGACAGACTCAGTGCTCAGGGGACACTCTGGGAAGATGAACACACTGAGATGAGCCAAGCACTATGTGCAATCTCCTACTTTGTCAGACAACAGTGATTACACCTGTTAGAGGTAATGAATGTTTGCACTCCGTTGTGAGAATGAGGACTACTAAATAATATCTGACTGCAATCACATTTACATATTGAAGTGTACATAGAAAAAATAGTCTTTTAAAAGATTCACCTTTCCTGCTCCCAACAGTTACAATCACTGTGATGCAAGAATGCAAAGGGCTGAATTACTTCTGCAGACAGGAAAATGATTTATACATTTTAAAATAATTCATGTGCTTTATATTAAAAAAGGCTTATAACCTAAGAACTGAATGGGGTATAGACTAGTTCATCATTGGGGTTTTAATATGATACCTCCAAAATATGCATATGGATCAGTGATTTACTAATAATCTACTCTTACAACACAGGCACACAGAAGGAGATGCAAAGCAGAAGAGGTTTAAACCCTTTAAACCCCCCAATTTCCACTGTCACTGCTATTAAGAAAAGTATTTAAATTAAGTTGGTTTTATTATCCCTTTGTAAGTCTTAATCCAATATTGAGCTACCTTCTACCACAGCACATAAATAAATCAGCCTTTCATTGTCAGAGACCTTTACAACATTGTTGTTGTTAATTTAGTTTTAGTTTTCTGGATATGCCGGGCATATCCCCAGGCATGCAAGAAGGATCTACTTGCCCTTAAGAAACTCCAGACCAAAAAATAAATATGATAAAGATGAAAAATATTCATCAGGCAGCAGAAATCTGCAGGGGAGGAGAGCTGGGCAGAGACAGGCAGCAATGATGTCATGTTCAGAACTGTATTTAAAAACTAAATCCTTGGAGCTGAAGTGCATTTCAGATTCAGCAGCAACTTCAGCACTGGGAGTGAACTCCTGGCAGAGCTGCAGTGCTCCAGGAACGTGTTTTCCTGGTTCATCAAGACACTTGGCTCCCTGTGTTTGCTCCCTGGTGTCAGAAACAGACCTTGTCTGCCAGCAGCACCTCCCAGCGCTAAGATCTTATTCCCACATGAGCATTTTCACAAAGAAGGAAATGAAAACCCACTTCTTACATGTTTTGCCCAAGGCTAATCAGGAATTTATTGCCCAGCATGGATTAAAACCCCAGAACACTTCTTGCAGCACTACTGTTGTTAGTAAAGACGTTTTCTGTCTCTGCTGACTCCACCAAGCCCTCCTGCACATTGAGAGCAGGATGAGTTTTGAGGCTCTCATTTATTGCTTTTTAAACCAGTAAAATGCCCTGAAGCAGCCCCAGTACTTATACTCTCCTTACCTGCTGCTACATTGCTAAACCTGCATTTTGTCTTTTTCTGTACAAGTTTTCACCCTCAGAAGATGCAGCAGGATTTAGGTAGGAGTAGCAGAGGAGTGTCCATTCTCAGGCTCCACAAGGACCATGGTCACATCTGCTTTTCCCAGATGTTATAAATGTATATTATAAAGTTGGCTTTTGGCAAGGTGTGTGCTATATGAATAATAACATTGTGTTAAGAATATAAGGTTTTTATTTCTGCTATTAGTAAAGAAAATTAGGCAGAGTGGTAGTAGTTGATATAGTGTGCTTAAACTGTCTGTTTGGTCGGGATAACACCCAGTGAACAAGAAAAGAAGACCCTGCTCTTGATCGACCAACTATCAGCATCTCCCATCTGAAGAAAGTCTGGACCAAGGCCCAGGCTGGAGGTGATGATGAAGACACAGCCCAGAAACACACCTGCTCTAAAAAGGCAGACCCAAGGAGGGACCATGTAAAACAGTTCCTGGAGTATGGAAACTAGTTTGTGGAAAAATATGAATATTCAACAGATTGATTCAATAGAAAGGGGATTTAAAGACTGTCTCTGATACAGCAGGGTGTGGGCTTGGCTGAATGCCAAGTCACCCGGCCAGCTGCACTTTGCTTTTTTCAATCTCCTAATTGTCTTACTTTCTATTAAACCTATTTCTTAAAATTTACATAGAAAGTGATCCTCGTTTTTCACATCTGTTACTGCTTTCTGGAGGGAGGGGTTCCTCTACAACACCTGAGTGCCTCTACCTGCACTGCCCCACTGCAGAGGCCAAGAGGGCAGTGAAACCTTCAGAGTATTTTTTACCTGATAAAGCTTTTTTCACCCCGGTGCTGGCTGCATGAACTGAGCTCTTGGCAATGGCAAACTGCTGGCACCAGCACCTGGGTGGCATCAGAAGGGACCTGGGCTGCACCAGCAGCAAGGTGCTACCATGGTTTTAAAGATCAGTTAGGCACTCTGCACCAGAAAGCTTCTCCATCCCTTGACAAAATGAGTTCCCAGTGTGTTGGAAGGGAAACCAGAGGGAGGAGCTGCTGGTGATCACTGTCCCAGTAAAACATGGCTAATGTGCATCACCAGTTGCTCACTGCCCCAGTTACAGTGTGTAGATACAAGTAAGTCAAGTACTTTATTTGTGTAATTACAAGGAACTGATCCCTTGGGGTGATACAAATAATTCAGTATACTAACTAAAAATGAGCTTTCTGAGAACACACACTAGTATAATCTGGTGGGATGCAGAGTTCTGGAAAATAAATGCCAAAGGGGATGAAAACCAGCTAAAGCTAATTTATTTTTTAAATCAAGTGGATATTGGCATTTTTTGTCTGTATTTGCTCAGCTTTAAGGAATAGTCTCTTTGCTTCTTTGTTGCTATTTCTTCCTCTTGCCAATATATCTCAGCCTGAGGAATTGTATGCATGGTTCAGCTCAAGTGCCAAGGAGTGAAACGCAGTTATAATAAAGCTACATTGCACTACACGTGGGAGGCACCTTTGTCCATCAGCCTTTCCAGGGAGCTTCTGAAAAATAACCCCTGTTATTAAACTAATCACCTTGTGTCAAATGGCAGAGTGACAAGAGAGAAAATTTACCTGGGTAATAACTCGGCAATAAAGGTATGTACAGGGGAGGAGGAAATTAGGTTGTTGCAGACACAGCAATAACATTGTGAAGCAAAATCCAATACTGAAGGAGATAAAAGTTTTCCATCTCAATATTCCTCCATTACAAGTATGAAAGAGAATGCATAAGAACAAGGGGAAAAGATGAAAGATAGCAGGAGAAAAAAAACGCCTGTGAGAAGTGAGCTAACAGGTAATTAATGGCTGTTATAGATATATATTATAAAATTGGCTTTTCGCAAAGTGTGTGCTGTATGAATAATAACATTGTATTAAGAACATAAGGTTTTTATTTCTGTTATTAGTAAAGAAAATTAGGCATAGTGATAGTAGTTGCTTAAACTGTCTGTTTGGTCAGGGTAACACCCAGTGAACATGTAAAGAAGACCCTGCTCTTGATACACCAACTATCAGCATCTCCCATCTGAGGAAAGTCTGGACCAAGGCCCAGGCTGGAGGTGATGATGAAGACACAGCCCAGAAACACACCTGCTCTAAAAAGGCAGACCCAAGGAGGGGCCATGCAAAACAGGTCCTGCAATATGGAAACAGACTGATACAATAGAAAGGGGATTTAAAGAATGTCTCTGATACAGCAGGGTGTGGGCTTGGCTCAATGCCAAATCACCCGGCCATACTTGGCTTTTTTCAATATCCTAATTGTCTTACTTTCTATTAAACCTATTTCTTAAAATTTACATAGAAAGTGATCCTCGTTTTTCACCATGTCTGCAAAGGAGGCAGATCAGAGGAGGGCAGGGATGTGGATCCCGGTGCCTCTCCCCGTCCAGCTCTGCCGAATGCTCTGCAGGGGGATCCAGCCGGGGCTGCTCTGCCCGTCCCCACCCACAGCACAGACCCGGGAAAAGGGGCAAGCACCGTGCCGAGGTGGCAGAGCTGCTGACAAGGCAAGCCAGAAACAAAATGTGTGGCAGTGACATGTTTTCTAACAGCAGTGACAGATTTTAATAAGCAAGCTATTCTTCAGTTTTGATTTGAGGTGTATATAATTAGGTGATGTGGGTGTTGAGTGATAAAACCCACAAGAAATACACAAATTAGAAGCACTGATTTTTTTGAAACCATGGCCTCTTTTAGACTAAGAGGCATGACCTATTTTTATTGTATTATTATATTTGGAAAATAAAAGGAAAACTTTTCTTTTTCATCTCTTCTTCAGGATAGGAAGGATCGGGGACAAATGACACTGCTCTTTTAAGGTCTCCTCTTTCAAAACTTAAGAACCTTTAGTTGTGGTTTGATTTCTTTTACTGTTAACTGGCTTCTTCCTAGAAGAGATGAAATCTACCTGGTTTTTTTATGTATTTTCCAGTGATCACTTTCACAAACTTCCCTACAAACTCAGTTAAGTATTTCTCTGCTCCAGATTTGAGTAAGACCAGGGAAAGCTAGAAATATTCTATGACTGCTGACCAAAAGCAAGAATTTACAATAGATTTCAAGAATATCCTTTTGAAGGGAATATGACTGCTCAAAAACAACAACAAAAAAGGATCCTCTCTGAATTTTTTGGCATTTTCTCCCATGGCAAGATCTTTCCATGGGCTCTGAAAGTGAAACACCCAATACAACTTTCTGTACAGCCTGGAGGACCTTCTGCTCCTCACTGTCACCACTAATGGGCTGAGCAGGGGATCAATGTAGCAACAGCACAAAATATATATTTCTGTCTATCTCAGAAATTTAATCAATTCCTGTGGGGAGACAGATTTTGGGAAGACAGACAGAGATGGTGCTGAAGACAATCTTGCCCTGGATCTATTGCAGCTGTGTTAATTATCCAAGAGTGGGAACAGGGATGGACAGGGTGAGGTGGCAGTGCTGGGGACAGGAAGGAGCAAGATGAAACTGCAGAAGGGAGAGAGAAGGAGGAGAGAGAGAGCCAGAGCTGTGTGGAGCTGCCCAGGGATTGCAACAGAGAAAAGGAACAAGAGACCTTCAGACAACAAGGTGCTGATACTTGAAGCCTTCTGATGTTTTTATTGAAGCACTCTGAGTGTGGTGCCCATCTTGACAACCACAAATTCCTTTTTAAATAAGGTAGATTATCTTAATTAAATTTATAATGTGAAGTCCTCTGGTGTGCAGGACAATGTCTTGTTCCAGTATCTTTGCAATCTTTCATAAAGGCATCCAGTGGCCACCAGCTCATGAATTGCCATTTTTAGGGCATGTTATCATCTCCCCATCCATATGAATGTTATGTAATGACCCATCCTTATCTCTGGAGCCTGCTGTGGACAAAAGCCAGCTAAAAATCCACTTAGCAGGGCTGACCAGAGATGGTTATTGAAACACTATCAAATACACATCTGGGTGTGGGGAGACAGAGATGGTGCTGAAGACAATCTTGCCCTTGATCTATTACAGCTGTGTTAATTATCCAAGAGTGGGAACAGGGACACACAGGGTGAGGTGGCAGTGCTGGGGACAGGAAGGAGTGAGCTGGAACTGCAGAAGGGAGAGAGAAGGAAAGAAAGAGCGAGAGCTGTGTGGAGCTGCCTGTGGGAGGCTACAGAGAAAAGGTACAAGAGACTTGTAGATAACAAAGCACTGACACTTAAAGCCTTCTGAAGTTTTTAATGAAGCACTCTGGGTGTTGTGGCTGCCTTGACAACCACATCTGGGGGCATAGAACTTGCCCAGATCTCTTGTCCTACACACAGTACAGAAGCTCTGCCCACCCCTTCCCAAGTTCTGCACTTACCCAGCTCTGGGCACAGCCTGGCCTGGCTGCCCTGAGCCCTGCCAGCCCTCCACAGGCTTCTCTGGAGCCCAGCTGCTCCTCAGAACTCATTCACCTCTTTTTGCATGGTGATAAGGTATCACTACAGCCATAAAAACGAATTCAGTCCCATGGGAAACACCAGGACTACAAAACCTGCTCTTATTTGAAATCAGTATGAAAACCACCAAAACCCTGTATCTTTTCACAACACAAAATATTATAAATCACCTCCTGATACTCTTAAAATGATACATTTAGGCTATTATACAACCAAAGATGAAACTGCCATTTTTGAATTTTTTTTTTAGCCATTATAGTATTATTTTCATAGTCTTTTCTCAGGAATTTTAGAAATCAAAACTTCAAGCTTTTCTTCTGGATACATCCATCTATCTCTCAGCTTTCTCTCCTGAAACCTATTTTCATGAAGTCTTTGTTTATCCTTATGGATGAACAGCCCTGTTTTGCAGATGTCTTCATAGAGCACCTCATCCAAAGCATCCCTGATCCTGGTTCCACAGAGATCTTCTTAGAGCTGTCATCCATTCAGATTCATAATAGCAGTGATTAATAGGAATAAGAATATAAAGCCAGCAGCAGCAGAGCTTACTGGGAATGCTATACTTTTAAATGAAAGCTGATTAGTCTCAGCTGTTCCTTCTGGCTAACACTGAGCTGTAATACTTCTTGATTCCATCTGCTTTACTGCCAGGCCTTTTGTAGGGGAAAGATCTTTTTTATTTTTATGACTGTGAAGGCAAAGTATCACCATTTTTAGTGACCCTCAAAGCTGTAAGGACTCAGGAACAGGCATCATTACCAAGACTCTGCCCAAAATTTCCCTTTTTATTTCACTGCCTTTCGACTTAACAAGCAATTGCAGGTGAAGGACCTGATGAGTCCCAACATCCCTCTGCCTGACTCATCTTCAGACCAAACACTGCCAGGGGTGATTGCAGTGACCCTCTCCAGCCAAAATCCTGGTCCCTCCTGTCAGCCAGCTCCCATGTGGGGCTGCTCCTGCCTATGCCCCAAGCTGTGCATGCCCTGCAGTGGTGTGGGATGAGCCCAGCTCTGCTCCCAGCCTCTCCACCACAGCAGGAGTGTGAGGAAAGAAGAGGTTTCCTCTCTCTGCAGCTGGGACTCTGCCCTCCTGTGCTGAGGACAACACCAGCTGCCCAAGCACTGCAAGGGCTTCGTGGGGAAAACATCACTGCAGATCAGAAGGACTGTCCTGGGGGAGGCTGTGAGCAGAGCCAGGAGCAGAGGAAAGCAATGCCCAGTGCTTCATTAATGCCCATTCAAGGGCCTGACCACTATCCTTGAACTGACTGTCAGATGGAAAATATCTGTTTCATTTAATGATTTATCCTGATGCCTTTTAGATCCCAGCAAGTTTGAAATGTTGCCCCTTATGCACTTGGAGCACACTTCCCAATTAAGAGCAGAGCAGGTTTTTTATAGTCAAGTGGTAGATTTGCAGTAACTATTGTAGCCCAATAGTAAGGAAGATCTCTAGGGCTTTATCAAATTTTCCTTGAAAAAAATAACCTTGGCAAGAAAAAACAGAATTTTAACCCACACAGCAGGTTCCCAGATGAGCTCTGCCCCGGCCATGACTTCTCCTGGTCTCATCCAGAGAGCTCAAGATGTGTCCAGAGGCTCACTGCACAAACTGCAGCCCCTTCTGGCTAACACCAGGGTAAACAAGGACAGATTCCCAGAGTCACTTCTGAAGAGACTGACCTCAAAGAGCACAGGCATTGTCTGATACACAGAGGAACCTTCCTCACAGGAAAGCACTTTCAGGGAGGTTGTAACTTAGCCCTTATCACTTCTTGATGTAAAAAGAAAATGCTTTTACCAGTTAATGGCTCAGAAAAGTGCATGACTGGTTACTGTAATCACAACAACATACTCAAAAGCAGTTAGACAGAAAAGGAAGTGCTCGATAAGCATATGTTGTTTTTAATAAAGAATGACTTAGTGTGGGGAGACAGAGATGGTGCTGAAGACAATCTTGCCCTTGGTTTATTCCAGCTGTATTAATTTGCCAGGAGTGGGAACAGCCCTGCCCTCCCAGCTGTGGGTGTGACAGTGAGTGAGTGAGCTGGGACAGTCAGCTGGGCTCTGCTGGGAGGAGGGAGGGACAGGGACACACAGGGTCAGGTGTCACACAGGGGACAGACAGGGCGAAGGTGGCCATGACAGGGACAGGAAGGAGCTGGAACTGCAGAAGGGAAAGAGAAGAAAGTGAGAAAGAGCCAGAGCTGTGTGGAGCTGCCCGTGGGAGGCTCCATGGAAAAGGAACGAGGGACTTTTGGATAACAAGGTGCTGACGCTTGAAGCCTTCCGAAGTTTTATTCCTGAAACACTCTGAGTGTCATGGCCATCTCCACAGCCACAAGTTAGTTCCAAGTGGGCCACACAGTTTCCAAGGCTGCTTGGCAAAAGCAGAACCTGGGGGGACTCAACACCCTTGGGATGCCTCACTGTGCCCCATCCAGTCACCACCTGCAGTATCCCCCTGCCTTCTCTCTCCTGGACATCCCACCCCAGGCTGCAGAACAGGGCTGAATGTTACTCTACCCTCATCCACCTTTCCTATGCAGATCATTCAGCCGTCCCAGCCCCAGCACAAGACTGCACCACGTTCAGTGCTTAATGCACTCCCTGGGGACTCAGGAATAAGATGACTTGGTCAGAACTGAGATTTGGAAAGCTGATTTTGTTCTGGCCCCGCATTAACTGATCATTTATTACACTGAGTGTTACCAATATTCAGAGGTCTGAGTGCTCCAAGTGCAGACGAACCACAGACTGACAGTAATTTATTGTGTGCTCTGGCTCAGATGAGGCTGGAGGAGAAGTGCTACCATCCAGGTGGCTTTCTGAGAACAAGCACAATGAATCAGCCAGCAGCACTGTCATATCCTTCCTGTGAAACTGTGCAAAAGGGAGGGAAGTTGTCCCTCACTCCACATGCTGCTTCCCCAGCTCCCTGTGAGCCAGACAGCAACATGCCCATGAGAGAGACTTCAAAATATCTGCCTGCCATGAGGGTCATCCTAACCAGGGCCTAAAATCACCTGGCTTGCAGGCTGCAGCTGGAACAAACACAATTCTTCTTTCTACAGATCCTCCTCACTGTACCCTTGCTCTGACTCCACATGGAAGCATTCACTTGGTGGGCAGCCCTGACCACCCCCAGACTGTCTGGTCATGATATAAGGACCTTCCTCCAGCTGCATTTCATTCTTCCACTTGAAAATGTGGGTAATGTGGGAAATGGATTTGTAGAGAATTCCCAAAGCCTGACAGAAGGCTCACACAGTCCTGTGCATCTGTGTGCAAACTCTGAGATAAGGGGTGCTCACTGAGAAATGCCATGAAATAGGACAGGCATTGCTGAGAGAGAAATGGAACTGGAAACAAGTTTCAAATGATGATCTTGCAAATAGACCAGATATTTTGGAGAAATACAACTATGAAAGATGTATTATAGCAAGACCCATGTAGGGTATTTTAATGGATGATTGGTTTAGAAGAATTAGCACCATTGTGTGGCAAAAGCTGATAGGCCAAGAAACATTTATAATGGATTGTAATTAAGAAATAGTTTGGCTTCTGGTTGTGATGGTGTGAATGGTAACATCTGTTCTGTCCCACCCTTCTCATGAGACTGAAAATTAAATAGAAGTTTTAAAAACGCCCCATTTGTGGGTCAGAAAAAGGAATAATCCAGCAGGTAAGGTTTCCTTTAGCTGCACAGCACAGGCAGGAAGCAACATCAAGAGTAAAGATCAGTTGTCATGGCAGGTGAAACCTCAAATAAACCTGAGTGAACACCCCAGGAACCACCAGGCCATGACAATGCTGCTTGTTCTGCTTCAACAACTTCTTCATAATCTTCCCTGCAAGAGAAATGCACTTTGCTCCTTCTTGGGACTGGATGGGAGAAACATAAACTCAGGTAAAGGTTTGAGTGGGAATGGGAATGCAGCTCCAGTGACATGCAGTTCCTATGGAGCAAATGGGCTGAAAATGAACAGCAGAACTCAAACTGCAACAAACAAGAGCCAGATGAAATTCACAGAGAAAAAAAAAGTTGCCTCATTTAACAAGCAAATCATCATTAGTAAATTACCAACTTCTTTAGCTGGGCTGGTGTAACATCCACCAGTGCCCCGAGCAGGAATGTAGGAATGTGATGAAGGCTGAGCATCTCTGAGCACTCCCATCCCGCTGCAAAATGCTAATGCAATGTTTTCACTTAACCCCGGTACTTGGACCCCAATTCTGAGAAGGCACAAAAGCAACTGCTGCCTTCACAAAATCGAGTCTCTGATAAGATGCTGCAGGTTCCACACCATTTCCTGAAAGGGAGATAAGGACAGAGTTTGGACAACTCACATCCTGGGCAACAATGACTAGGAAAATCAGCTCTGGGAACAAAAAGCAGTTTCAGGTAAACTCACCTGCTGATATGGAAAAGTAATTCTAGTACAGAGATGAAAAGTATTTTAAAGTCTCATAAAAACAATCTGAACAAAATGCACTTAAAACTTTACATTGAGTCTGGCATCTCTGCCATCCCTGCTCTTAGGGCCAGACTTGTACAGCTCAATAGGTCAGACCAAAGTCAGACAGGAGCACTCTGGGCTCTGAAAACACCACAAATTCTACAGGCTGCTGGAACATCTGTGGCCACGCCAAGGAGCAGGGAGATGTCACCCAGGCTGGCAGCAGCACAGACCTGCAGAGGGGCTGGCTGTGCTGCCCCAGTGATGCAGCACAGGGTGGTTCTGACATGCTGGGCACAGCCTGGGGGCTTCCACTGCTCCCACACACACCCTGGGGTGTTGTTTTTAGTTTTTATGCTTGCAAGTGTTTGAAATCTTGCAGTGCAGATTCTCACACAGCTTCAAGAAAACAATGTATATTTTTAACAATTATCTATTGTTTACATATTTCTGCTCTGGGTGGAGAAATGTGATTGATGGTGATGTTCACCAGCCAGGTCAAAGAGGTGGCGACCTGTGTAACCAATCTCTTGACCTCTGTACAAATATATATAAATATTGAAGTCAGATAATTAAAATAGAAAAGCTTTCTCTCGACCTGCTGTGCCTGCCTCGTCCTTCGTGTACCTGAAACTGGCACCCTGGGGCTCATCCAGGTTTGCCTCCCTCCATCCCCTCTCCCCTCACTCACACCAGGAGTGTGCAGAGCCCTGGACCCAGAGCCTGGCCCCACTGCCAGCTTCAGTCAGGGAGAAGCTGATCTTGGGCCCTCTGGAGCATCATGAGCTGACCTGGCTCTGCGGCTGCTCCTTCCCAACAGATACAAAGTAAGAGGAACTTTCCTTAAGGCTTTAAAACTTTTTTATCACAAGCTGCAAATGTTGAGACAGAAATCACCAAAAAAGCCCAAATTCTCAGCTGTCATGAGCTGGTCCTTGGTAAAACTGTCATAAATGGGTCATTTCCATCAAGTGTGACTTAGTTCATGGGGAAGGTTTGACTGAGTACTTAATTTAGGCTGGAGGAAACAGCCTCTGTGCTAACCTTCTACTCTGATATTTCACACCACTTGACAATCTCAAATATTTTTCACTCATGCTGATGCTTTTCTTCTTGGTGTCAAAAAATTTCAGGACAATTTTATCATGTACCTTCAAATCATCTTCAGGCTGAAACAAATCTGAAAGGTGTGCATTTCCCCACAAAACACCCCCAAAATATCTGCCGTTACTTCTACAGCTGAGGCGAAGTTAGAAACTTTAGGGAACATCTTTGTTAAGCTTAGTAGGAAAAAGAAATCAAGCAGGATGAACTAAAGTCAAAACCACCTGCTATCAGCAGCTCCCAGACAGCAGAGGATGAGAGCAGCAGACCCCACTGAGGGATCAAAAGATTTCTGCAAATGTCTCTTTTCAGCAATTCTGCCACTAAACTTGAGTTCCCAGGGGTGTTGTGTAGGAAAGGAGAACTCTCACTCAAAATGGACAACTCATCTGCAGTGATGAATTCATTACTGGAAAGTCAGCCAAAGGATTTGAAAGAGGTTGTTTGTTTGGTTTGTTTTTCTGTGGGATTTTTTTTGTTTTGTTTTGTTTTTTGGTTTTTTGGGGTTTTTTTGTTTTTGTTTTTTTTGGTGGGAGAACACTATGAAACGTTCTTGCTGACACAGATTGGTATAAAAGATGCTTTAAAATTTCCTGTGCAAAACTACATTCCAGAGCAGAAGGAAAAAGATACACATGTGCACAGGGAGAAAATATACAGTTTTAGTGAGAATTTATTTCCTCTGAGGGAAATGACTGCGTGTTTTAAGATTATGAAGAGAGGAGACACAAAATTCAGCCCAACTGAATCCTCATTAATAATGCCTGCATTCACGTGGCTTACCCATGCACAACTCTGTGTGTCAGAGGGTTCAACCTCCAGCACAGATACCTTCCTCACCATTAATTAATTCCTTCCCAACACTCCTTCTTCCAAGTAATTTTCTACATGAAAAAAAAATTAAATTAATACTTTGCCCATATGTACTTAGTTAAGAATAATCCATTCAGATGTGATGGATGACAGTCTGATCTGTAATATACTTGCTATACCATATTTTATATTATCCTGCTTGCTTTCTTTCCCCTTTTCTGTTCTTTATTAATGCAATCTCTCTCCTACTTTCCTCTTTAGTAATTCTGTGCTTGGTTTCCAGTCTTATTTTTATCATGACGCCTTTTATCCCATGACTCCTTTCTTTGGCCCCTTGAAGAGAATAATAAAACCTAAAAGTGTCCCAGTCCCAGTCAGACTCTCAGACCCTGCACACCCTTGCTAGCAAGCAGCACACTTTTTGTCCACTTTCACAAACTTTTTAACAAGCTGGCTTTCCAATAAAAATGACAGCACTTAAATGATGCAGCTCCTTTTTGGCAGAGATGATCACATTCCTAAGCAGTTCATCCAAAGGCTTTGCAAAGGCAATTCAAGCAGATCCTTCTACCTGGGACTGTTATTTCCCAGAGGCAAACACACTCTGCTGCTGATTTAAACAGAGCTCGTGTGTTGTGACAGGTAGAACAATTATAAAAGAAAGGCCTCATAAAATCAGGCCTGCCCTATTAAATTAATAGCTGGCCTGTCATCTCTTCTAAGTGTAGTTAAGCAATTTGCAAGTTCCCATGTGAAAATCTCGGTACGAAAGGTTTGTTAACACAACTTATACCTGGGTTGAAAAATAACTACATGTGTATAAACAGTAAGATCTGTTTATACAGAACCCCTGTATAAAGAGAACCCCTAAAGGAAAAATGTGATCAACATGAATCTTAGCACGTACACACAAATCATCTTCTGACCAAAACATGAAGTAGTAAGAAAACTACCAGCCAATGGGTGTTTCATGAGGTATGTGAAAACTATATAAAACAAGTGATGTGAACAAAGAACTGGCTTTTCTCGCGTGAAGAAAACGGAGTCTCGGCTGATTTATTACAACATCTGATGACCCGAGGCCGCGGAAAAGGACCGAACCAAGCCGAGGCTTTGCGTTTGCGAGAGACGGAACGCACAAACTCGGGAAGGAACAGCCCGCAGCGAAAGGAAGTTCAAGGAAATTCAAATTGTGCGAATACACAAAGCAGCGAAAGGCTCCGGCTACAAACAGCCACGGGACTGAACAAAACACACAAAGACAAGGAGCGGGCGGCGGAGCGGGACCCGAGCGGGGAGAGCACGGGGATAGAAACAAACAGAGAAAAACAGAAAAAGAAACAGAGAAACAAGCACAGAAACAAGCACAGCGCCGGAAAGGCGCCGTCCGGGGGTTGAGAACGGACCGAAAAATGCATTGCGGGCACTGAGACCTGGGGAAAAGCGGTGTCAAAAACCCTGGAATGCAGGGGTCAGAACCGGAGATGGGGGAGACACGATCCCGAACCGCGGGAGAGCAGAGCCCTGAGCCGGGAAATAGATTGTGTCCGAGGAGAGGCGGGGTACGGGATGGAGAATCGCGGAAATACGACGGGGAGATGGATGATACGACGTGTAAACAGGACGCAGAGAGCCGCGGAGACGGGATGGAGAACCGTGGGACAGACAGCGGCCAAAAAGTCCTGCAAAATCCGCTGTGGAGGATCCTCACACCCGCCGAAGTCCGCACAACACAGACCGCGGGGTAACGCCCAGACTGAGAGGTTAAAAAAGGGGTAAAATATCTCTTTAAATAAAAGGGGAAATCTTAGATCGCGAATTTCAGCCGGCGAAAAGCGGTAATACGTGTGTGGGCCCTTATATTGCGCAAATGGGATAAAACGGGATAAAAGGAAATTGCGAACTTTACTGCTACGGCGTAGAAAACCATGTGAGAGTAATGTACAAAATGCCTTTTCTGTCGAAAGGTGGGACGAGTTGGGGCAGTTTTTGTGGGCAACGGCCATACCGGAAGATGTGGTACCCACAAAGTCGTTACCTACATGGTATTTTATTAGAAATTCGTAAAAAAAATTACAGTCTGCTGAAGGGACTGGAGCTTGAGCGGCAACCGCTCTCCCCGGCGGGCTCCAGAGACCTCTCGGTCACTATCTCCTGTGTCTGCGGGTCCATTTCTGTTCCCTCCACCCACAAACGATGGAAAAAAATACCTTTTAATTATCTTTTTCAAGTTGAAAAGACTATTAAAAAGCGTCATAGCCCCTCTGAAACTGCTTTCAGCCTAAGCCACGTAAAGACGCGACCGCACAAAAGGCCGGGAGACGAAATCTGTGGGGGTGCGCCTGCGGAAAATGATTCCGGCGGGACACAGTGTCCCCGAGCGGCAATGCGGGGTACCGGCTCCCGCTCCGCGGGAAGCCGCGGTGGCCCCGGGGGAGGGCGGTGGCCCAGGCAGCCCCGCGGGGTGAGTTTTATCTTCCAGAAAGCACCGAGCCCCGGTGCGTTCGCAGCCCCACACGGAACGTGGGAGCTCTGCGGACGGCAGGAAGCGGGTCGCATTTCGTGCGGCACAGCCCCGCCCCGGCGCTGAGGGCTCATGCTCCCTCACGGGCTGGGCGCGGGCTGTTCGACAGCCCCGCTGAGAAAAACACCAGAAAATAGGTGTTACACACCAGGTCTGCCAAAATTGTGTAAAATAAATGACCTGAATAAGGAATTGGCGTCTCCCGCATGAAGAAAACGGAGTCTCGGCTAACTTATTACAATACTCATGTGCTCTGCTGTGAACGGCTAAGGATCACTGGGGCTTACATTACACAGACTTCCTACGTATGGAAATTTTAAATTACCCAAAATGTATATGAGTTGAGTTGAATATGTATGCCCGCCACCCCCACTTCAATTAGAAAATTGCTGTTTTTATAACAAATGCCTATTTCGAGCAGAGTGTTTGGAAAAGAAAAGCCCTTCCATGCCAGGGTGTCCTGTGAAGCAAGTGGGAGAAGAAACAGGTTTTAAACCCACTCCTTTTGTTCCAAAACGCTGAATTTGTTACTGTTATGGTCACACACTTGCCATTGGCTCCAGCAGGCTTGTAGGGGTGCTGAGAACAGACTGAGAGATTGATGGAAGTAAATCTATCCCTTCTGCTGGCAAAGAGAGGGATGTAATAAATTCTGGAGGGGGAGGAGAAGGAGAAATATAATAAATAAAATATTGAGAGGAGTGGATGGCAAAAGAGGGGAAGTGACAAGAAGAAAGGAATCGAGAAGTCAGTTGTAGTAAGGGCCAATATATGAAATGGAAGCAGTGAGGGAGCCAGGGAAGCCAGGGAACATCTGGAGCAGTCCCTGGTGCCACCCTGGCAGGGCAGGCAGTCCCCTCTCTGTTTGGGGTCAGGAGCTGCTCCCCTCTGCCCCCTTTGCAAGGGGTTTGGGTGATCCAAAGGTCACTCCACTGCTGACCCAGGGCAGAGCACATCCAAAATGCCCCTCATGTCCATGGAAAGTGCCAGGCACGG
This sequence comes from Argya squamiceps, assembly GCA_037834095.1. Taxonomy (NCBI): domain Eukaryota; kingdom Metazoa; phylum Chordata; class Aves; order Passeriformes; family Leiothrichidae; genus Argya; species Argya squamiceps. Next base: position 580,401 of record JBBMKD010000194.1, read on the forward strand.
GCCAGGAGGAGCCCCTGTGAGCTGGAACTCCCCTGCAGGCCCTCTGGAGCCAGGCTAGTGTCCTGCCCCATGGGCAGCAGCAGAGCCCAGCTCACCTTTCCTGTCACTACAGGACAGTAGTGACACTGTCCTGCTCATCTGTCCGCTTCACCTGCTCTCCTCAGCCTTCACAAGACCTTGGACAACTTCACACACTTAGTGTCTCCTGTAAACTGGCTTCAGGCTTCCTCCTGAGCTAATGAGAAACAATTTCTGAGCATCTCCCTTTCTTCAAAGCCCTTCCAGGTGCCATGTGCAAACAGTAGCAGATCCAGATTCCCTCCTCAGATCTCACTTGTCTGCACCCCAGGACTGCTCCTGGGAGCCGTTTCAAAGGCTGAAGTGTCACCATCAGAAAGAGAAGAGGTGAGTGGGTGTGAAGTTACTACATGCAAAACTGTCAACCTCCTTTCATTTACGACTCTGAATATGCTTGCATGCAGAAATGCAGGGCTTATATTAAAGTTTTTACTCTTGGAGCAGAAAATATCAAGAAAAAAAACCTGTAAGATGATGATAAGATGAGATAAGATAAGATTATAAGATAATACAAGGCTGTGCAGGTCAGAATTCTTTCTCAAATAATCTTTTTTTTTTTTCATCAATAATGATTTTTATTAATCAACCCTGTCCTACCTGAAATAAGACTGTCTTTTACTATCTCAGGGAGAGGCACTGTCAGCAGACAGACCTTTTGTTGGTGACTGGTCAATGACAGCAAGGAACAGCTGTAGATTTTTTTAGTCTCTTACCCAGATAAAAGCAGTGAGGAGAATCAATGCCCATCCTATAAGAGCATGAGCTTACAGGGGACCTCAGGGCAGGAGTGGGGACCCTGAGGTGTTCCAGCTGAGGGGGCTGCCAGGGCTCTGCCCAGGCTGGGACAGGCACTGTCGTCCTGATCCTTTTCAGCCTTAGGATGTTTACATTTTTGTACAGGAGTTCTCACGCATCGTAACATAAACAAAGTGGATTGTTTTCACATTCCTCTCTGTGATGGACTTGTAGGTTGACCAGTGGGGTTGGAGAGGTGTCAACCTCATTGCCCAATCGCTGGTCAAACTCCAAAAACTATATAAACCCAAATCCCAAATAAACATCCTTCTTTTTTGCTCTAACACTGGCTGTGTGAGTGTCCTTCGTGTCCATCTGGTGACAGGCACCCAGAGAGCTGCTGTGCTCCCCAGGCACTGAGCTGTGCCACAGTGGGGGCCCTGAGAGCAGGGACAGGGACACACAGGGCTGTGGGACACCCTCTGCACCAGCCTTTTGTAGCCCTGCTTCATGCCTGACACGTTTTGGTTTCTGAAATTCCTTTCCCAGGGAACTGTCTCTAAACAACAGGCATGTTTTGGTAACGGCAAGAATGTTACATATTTTTACCTAGGAGGGGCTTCTCTTGATGTCCCTCTGGTCTGACCAATGTGGTGGAAGAGGTTTGTCTTCTTGTCACCAACTGAATTGGTCTATGTAGAATAGTATAAAAGGGAAACATTCCCTGAAATAAAGGAGTCGCTCTTTCAGCCTTCTGAAGTCAGAATCTTTGTGTTGTGGTGTACAATTGCTCCAGCCTTTCACAGTGCAGGAATTCTGCGAACATGCACTGCTGCTCCTAAGGAAATACATTCCTTACCGAGCTTGCCACAACCAGGAGCAATGAAAACTCACCCCATCTAATGGGAAACCTGATCTCTGCCCCTTGGGCACCCTCACTCTGTGTTTCTGCTGCCTGCTGGTGGCCTGGACACCTTACCTGCTCAGGGGGACACCTGCTCACCAGCTCAGTGACCTTGCTGATGTCCCCAGGACTGCCCAGGTGTCAGACACCATCAGCACATTGCCACGGTTCTCGGGGATGGCCGAGGCTCCCTGAGCTGCTGGGACACTCTGGGCTCAGATCCGGCTGGAAAACAGCACTGGGACAGAGGTGAAGCTTGAGGAGCTGAAGGGAGAATATGTCTTTAACAGACACCCTCAGCATTTACACGGAAACTATGATTTTGATAGTGGGTTTTACTTAAAAAGTGCTTAGATCTTGGTTAAAGAACTACAGAACCTGTAAAACCCCACCATACTCTCCACCAGAGAGTCAAAGATGCCAAAACATCAGTCAGGATCAAACTCTTCTCTTCATATTGTGTGTGGCCCTGCTGCAGGTAGCACAGGGATGGGAGGGACTACCTGGGCATGTGCAGGGCACAGGCAATTTCCTGTTCTAGGTTACCCAACATTTGTTTTGAGTAACAGTAGAGATGTTTGGATTTGGCCTTACAACAGCAAATGGCTCCAGAGGCATCAGCCCAATGACAGCTTAGTTTTACCAACATTGCTCGACTCAGTAAAAACCCTACAGACTGGAAAATTGCTATATCAAAAAGGAAAGGCCATAACTATCACAATTACCCACATTAACTCTAATTGTTTCATAAGAGAAGCAACTCTTGCTTAGAAGGCTTTCAGAGCCAGAGGGAAACAAAACAGTTCAACCACAGAAAGCCTGGTATTAAATGAGAGGGGAAAAAAACCTTGTCTTCTTTTACTGTCAGTGCTGTGATAATAAAATGAAGGGCTGCAAGTGCAGAGGGTTTGCTTTGGGTAGAAAATGAAACTTCATCAGATGATTCAAGGCCAAGCCAGGATGACTGTACCCATCTTCTCCCCTAACAGCACAAAAGGAGGTTGATTTCCTTAGTACAAATATTCTCAAGCCACTTGCAGATCAAGACTGCCTCCCTCTCAGCTGGAAATTTCAGATCTTCAGGGGCTGATCCTGGAGAATTCACTGTAAGGCCTCTAAAGACAGCCCTGGAGGACTTGGTGATAGAGCTGGTGCACAAACAGGGACTTTCACTGCCTCAGATCAGTCTGCTCAGGAAAAGAAATCATCAGTGCAATGGCCATGGCTCATGGGTGAGGAATGTTCTCTCCCTGCCATGGCTGCTGGACATAAATGTGAAGGAAAGGTTTTGTTTAGTTGTAAGAGCTACAGGTTATTTATAACAAATTCTTGCCCTTCTGGTATTGTTCCCACAAGCATAATTAAAGGAAATATAAACTGTCAGTGCATCACTTAGAGAGCAGAGGTGTTTTCTAGCATCTCACAGATTAGAAATGCAAATCAGGGAAACAATTAACTAATGCGGTAGAAATCAGCAATTTGCATAAAGCCCTTCCAGGTCTTTCCTACCACAGATGCAATGATTTCCCCAAGAAAAAGCCCAAGGAGGCCTGTGCTGAACTCTGCTGCCCGTGATGCAAGCTCCAGGTCTGTCTAGAACACACATCTAATCTTTGTTTCACACAGAGGCAGCTGAAGCATAAATTAAAGTCAGGATTTTCAGCAGAGGGTGAGTGGTGCTGGTTGCAGCTGCATGGCTGGTGGTGGCACAGACACCATCCCTGCCTGCAGGACCAGGGATTCTCACAGAGGGAACAAAAAAACTGCAGCTCCTAAAAGTCCATCCGCACAAGGCATTTGAAGAGAGGGATTATTTGTGAACAGAACAACACCTGGCTCTGCACTTGCTGGGCTGTTCCACAGGAAAGCACCAGTGCAGCTCCTGCCTGGGGCATTCAGCCAGAGGAGGCTCCAAGCCAAGGGCTCAGGGCTTACCCATGACACAAACCCCAAAGAGCCCCTCTGGGCAGCCAGGGCTCTGTGCTCTCCCTGTTCCTCACGGCTGCTCCAGCCCTTGGAGCCTGGCTCCAGGCAGGCAGGCACTTTTTTAGTCATTAAGTTTCACAGGCCTCCCAAACATTCTGTTCATTTTTTAATGACACAGAAATCTCATATTGTAAATCAATGACTGTCTTGTCCAGATCCTGAAAATTTTACTCAGATAAATTAATTCTCCCTCTGGCTGGCAGTCAGAGAAACTGCTTGAGTAAGAATTACTTCCATGGGAAAGGATTTGCAATAGCAAGCCCATTAAACTCTTAGTTTATCAGGTGAAGGGAGCAGATCTGCACTTCAAACCGTGTCTATTTCACTTATTAGAATTTCTTATGTTTTTTGTTCTGTTTCAGATCATTCACTTATTTACTCTGAGCTTACTGTGCCTTCTGTCAGTGTCAATATGGCTCAGCTGGCAGCAGATGCTCTGCTAGCTCTGAGCACACTGGTGTGAAATAACGAGAACAGAATGGGAATTGATGTGAACTTTTGCCTGAAACCTGAGCTGAAACCTTCATATTTATGAAACTCTGCTTCTAATTCATGTACCAGCTCCACCAGATATCCTCACTTTAAAAATACTGTCTTCCAGTTTAGCTGGAGGACACGAGTACTGCAGGGTGAGGAGCAGCCCACTCTCTGCAGTTCCCATTTGGTTAAAACATTAAGTTCTGGAGCTGTCATCTGAGGAAACGTGCTCACAGATCTTTTGAGGTTTGCCCACTCACAGTCAGCTCAAATGCAACGTCCCACCAATAGTTGGGTTTAAGAGGAACACTGCTACCTCATAACAGGATTTTGGAACATCTGCAAATGCTCTGGGGATGAGGATGGAGGGTCTAAATTGATCCCTTATTTCTGGGCATTCAAAGTAATCAGAGTAAGGAAAGGGGGAGACTGCTTGATAAAGCAGACAGCGTCTTGTGCTGTGATTCTGAAACGAGCTCTCTGATTTTTAGATACCTCCTGAGGCTTTAAATAAACACAACTGCACTTCACCAATTATCACGCCTGTTTTGCTTAGCTCCCCAGTGGATTCCATTTTAGAAGAACTGTACTGCTCAATGTTCAGAGCTGTATGGGTAAAAGAACAAAAATTAAAAACAATGTGATGGCACCTGTAGCATCAGCAGAATTTAAAATATGAAAGGCCTTATCTGTTCAATTATTTAGACAATCCTATTGACTGGTAAAAGCTATTATATAGGCATTATATCCAAAGACTCCCTAATCCATTAGAAATTTTAGATTCCTTTGTTAATCCTAGATTGCCTAATGAAAGCAGTCCAGTATGGAAATGCAAGCTTCTTGATATAATTTTTATTCAACAGACTTCTTCCTTTCCCGGACCCTTTTTATATTTTCCATCCAGGAACCCAGCAGGTCTAACTCCAAGAACTACTTTATGGAAATGTTAGTTTCTGAAGGCTTCAAGGGCATAATGGAAATATGACAACTTTTCCATTTCCTTTGTTCCTGAGTAGCTTCTGTGCTACACAGAAGGTTCCTCCTGCTTCCCAGGATTCATACAGGGGGCTCTGGTTCCAGCACACAGGAGTCATGCCAAGAGGATGGCATTCCAACTGGGACTGAGTTTCCTTTGGAAACCTCCTCCAGTTGTGCCGCAGTTCTCAAAAGCAACCATAAAACTCTGAACCTTGGGCCTAATGACTCCTTTTTCTCCCCCACTGACTCCCCACAGGTATTTCTCTGTACTCTTTCCAAAAGAAGCCTTTTGGCTGACAATCTGACCTTTTATAGTCAAGCTGGATTCTCACTTTTTGCACCTCATCCCTTGCAACAAAAGTTCTGCAAGGAGAAGATGCTTTTGGTAGGTCTGCAAGGATGTAAACAGCTAGCAGCAGTAAACATTTCTCTGGAGGCTGCCAAGTAGAACAGACGTGAATTCAGCTCCTCTTAGCACTGCTCTAACTGCAGGGCTACACAAAGATGAAAAGACACAAAGAGGTGTTTAATAAATAAATTCTGCTCCCAATACCCCCACATGGCAGATCAGTTGATGGTGACAGCCTGGACTGATGGACAGCAGTTCTGGGGGACTGGGCTGCCCTTTACCTACTTTTAGCATAAGAAATGCTGAATTTTGTTTGCCCTGACCCTGCTGCAAAAGACAGAGCTGTGAGCTGTTCTGGAGCACAGGCACAGCAGAGGAACACTTGCACCTCCTCACTCAGCTTTTCCTGCAGCCATTCTCATCCCTGCTCCACACTCTCACCATTTTTTCCCATCAATCTAGGACCAGGTCTAACACTTTGGGGAATTTCTCATCAGAGCAGCAACAGCCTCCTGACAAGTAACCCTCAAACAAACCATCAGCAGGATGCAGCAGCAGCACCGAGCAGTCAGGGCACATCTTTCTCCTCTTCCTGGCTAACTGCAGGTGCCCATGGGAGAGTACAGCAAAAAGGGGATCTTACCTTCCTATTCACACTCCCCTGGCCTCTGCTGGTGGGAATTTACAGGCACTCCTAAGCCAGACATAACACACCATTGTACTTTGCAGCATTTTCCTTTCAAGGATTTACCCCCACCAGTGATGGGGTCCTGGGGCTCCCATGGCAGTGAGCTCCCAGCTGAACAACCAGCTGCATGGAATATGTTTTCTGTGAAGTTAATAAACCTGGTGAGCCCCTGCACTTCACCCTGGGTTAGCTCCTGCTCTACTTCTGAGTTAGTTTTCCAGTGCCAGCCCACTCCTGTTGTTTTGGGGAGCCCTGGGAGCCTGTCTGTGGCTGCCCCAGCACCCTGGGTGGATGTTCACCCCCAGACAGGCTGAGCCACGTGTCGGCAGCTCGAGGCAGGGACTGTGCTGAGTCACTGTGACAGGAGCTGCTCATTAGCTCAACCTGCAGCACCAGAGGGAGGGGAAGCCCTTGTGGGCTTCCCAGAGCAGACAAACAGCTTTTCAGAAGGAAAGGCAGGTGCAGAAAAGAAGCCACGGTTTCATAATCGTATTTTCCTTTAATTAAATCACATTCCAGAGAAACAGAGTCAGTTTGGAATGTGATCTTGCTTCTGAACTTGAAGACACGTATCAGGAAAAATAATCAACGCCTCAGAAATCCACATAAATACTAGCATGCCTATTTTCTCAGTGAACTGAACCCAGCTCTACAAGAAGCAGGCACACATGCCTGGTGTACATGGATCTCCACACCCCACAGGTACCTACGCTGCTGTTCCAAGGTGCAGCACCTACATCACATTTAGGAGACAAAAGCAGCACATTTCTCCTTGGCTCTGCTGAATCTCAGCAAGGTGATCTGAGCACACCAATCCAGTGGATCCAGGACCTGGCAATGCTCTCCTCCCACTCTGCAGCTCCAGCCCTTATCTGCTCACCCCTCTGCTTGCCAAACATGCTTTGCAATGTGAAAGCGAGGAGCTGTGAGTAGCCTGGAAGCCCTGGAATTCAGTATTCCTTGTTTGCTGGTCCAGGGCCAAAACTCCTTGTTCAAAGTGATCAGTGTGATCCAAGGTGTGAAGCTCTCAGACTTGAGCCCAACTCCAAAATCTGCCAAGGCTTCTTTTTTTGTCATCATGGCAGTTTTGTGTCACTGTGACGCCAGTGAGCAGTGCAATGACTGAAAAACTGGGTGTTAAGAGCTACATTGCCATTTCAGCCACATTTCTGAGCTTGCTGAGTCCCAAACTCCTGCTCTGAGCAGTATATTTTTTTATAAAAACTCTCTGCTTTTTTACCCAAGGACTTTGGCTTTGATTAGCAAATGACCAACAAAGGAAGAGGATGCACTTTTAGTCTCTCATCTCTTTTGCATGTATATTGTTTATCTCACAGGATATCTGAACTCCTCTTGCACAAACAGCAGCTTCACTGTTGATTTTTAGCAGCAGCTCTGTTGGGAAAGCGCAGCCCAGGTGTGCAGCCTGTCAGGATCAGAGCCTAGCACAGCCCTGGAGCATCACTGCCATGCCTGGGCTCCTCTTGGGCAGCCTCAGCTGGGGAGGTGCTGGGATCCTCAGCTCCCAGCACCTGCAGTGAGGGATGGAGGCACAGCAGCATCTCTGGGCATTGCAGGTGCCTGGGGGATGACTTGTAAAGAAAAGCAGCAATAACAGTTTCAAGACCTTCAGCTTGCTGAATCTCCTAATAATTCTCCCATGGGAGGATTATGCCATCTGCACTTCCTTGCTGGAGACAGGCAGTCTGTCCCCAGAAATCTGGGTTCCCCCTGCTCCCACCAGAGAGAAGCACCTGAAGGAACAGCACCATCACATCATTCCCAGCAGCACAGCTCTCTCTCCTCCTCCTGCTGCAGGGAACCACGGCCCCAGGAGTGCTCTACAGCACAGAGCAGGGCCAGGGGAGCCCAGCCAAAGGCTGCAGGTGCCTGCAGCAGCTGGGGGACGCCTCTGTGAGTGGCAGCTCTGCAGCTGCACTGCCAGACAGCTCAGCTCACAGCTGACCCCAAACCCTGCCACTCACACACCCTGCTTGGAGGCTGAGCCAGCCAGTCTGGGCAGGGCTATCAGCAGCCTGTGAGGCTCCACTGGGATCCTGCAGCCTTCCCCTGTGCCAGCAGCAGCACCCAGCTCCCTGCTGCAGCACTGCTGTAGCACTGAGCCCAGGCGTGCAGCACCGAGCTGCAGGTGTCACCTCCAGCAGTGCCCGTGGCTGGAGGGGCCAGCAAACATTCCTCAGGTCATCATTCCCAGGTCCTGCAGAGCCTGGGAACCTCCTCAGGGCAGGCTCCTGCCCCTGCTGACCCCACACCTGCCCTGCTCCCCTGGTTGTGGGGGGCAGCAGCAGGCAGGGCTGGCAGCACACAGCAGGTCACAGAGGGACAGAGCACCCCCTGAGCTGAGCATGCTGAACCCCAGGGCAAGGGGCTGGCATGGAGAGGAAATCATGGATCTGCACCTCAGACCCTGGCACATGCAAGAAAGAACTGTAAAAAGGTGTAGTCTGCATTCGTGGTAAAAAATGATTTATACTGACATGCAAATTTAACCAGATGAAGCTTTTGATTATTTCACCTATCTCTTGGTTTGTGCTGTTTCCCTGAAGTGGAAAAATGCTCCTTGCCAGTAATTCATTATAAATGCCCCAGCCATTCCCATTAGCTACAGCAGGTCTTCACTGCACTGCTCAGTATTAAAATATGCACAGATTTCTCTTCTCTCCAACTCACCAAAACCAATTTCTGAATCACTCTGAGAATTTAATCACATTTCAGTACTCTTGGCTATCATCAATGTGCATGCTTCACACAATATTTACTTTCAGTGCAGGTACCAACCTGAGATATGACAGTTTATTTTACATAGAGAGGACAATGTCAGCTGAGTGCTCTCTTAGGGTAAGTTATCTGTACAGCTCTGCACAAGGTTTTACACCAAAGGGCTCCTCAAACCCCTCTAACTCTGCACCAAGTGACATTAGATGAGAAATGGCAAAATGAAGCCATGTACAGCTGCAGTATTGACAAGAAATACTGGACATCCCAGAATAGTTAACAAAGCCAGCACAAACACCTCTTCCTAACAGGCATCCCACAGAAGGCTGAGTGCCCTGACTGCCCACAGATAAGCTGGAGGGCTGTATGAGGGATGGACAGACCTGACCCTGTCACACCTGGTCAGGGCAAAGGAACTTTCTTAGGTTTGGGCTCCCTCCAGCCTGGGAGAAGCTGTGAGGAACTGTCCATGACACTGGGAAATGAAATGTTGTGGTAAAACACACAGCCAGACAAGATGAGAAATGAACCCTCCTTCCCAGCTGAGCTGCACTGCTCCTGAGGCTGGCCAGAACTATGCAATGAGCAGCACATATTTAATTACACTGCTTCTGACAACAAACCCAGGATAAACACGCACAGAATCACCTGCATTAAAATGTTCTACAGGAAAAATATGCATTTCACTGACAGTCATTACATGATTTGAAAATCTCTAACATGGTGGTTCATGGAAAATGCACGCTGGAGATTCAAGATTCACAGGCTGTTTTTTAAACTCAGTGTATTTTGGGTTGTTTCAGCCCATGCAGAACACCCAATTCCCTTCACCTCCACCCGCCTTCCCCTGAAGGAACTTCCCTCAGCTGCTCTGAATTGCTGAGAGCCTCCTCTGCCACATCACCACCACCTCAGTGGGAAGGAAACAGCTCCAGGACTGCATGCCTGACAAACAGGTCCTTTGAGTGGCTTTCACTCTTCTGTCCAAGACAACCAAACAACACACAGAGTTCAGAGGATGTGAAACCTGAGAAACTCCAGCGTGGCATATATGGCAGCCATGTGAAAGATGTGGTCGATCATAGAAAGAAAAATAAGATGCAATAAAAGCCACCCTGAACACAAAATGATTCATGGTGTGGTTACGTAAGGCAGCAGGGCCATAACTCCCTTTAAGTCATCTTGCAGCAGAGTGACGCTGGTGTGAGAGGATGAATCAAACCCTGAGCCTTCCCTGGGAAAGGATGCTCAGGCTGCCTTCAAACAGCTTCTGACAAGGCCCCTCCAAATAAAACTTTGAGAGTGGGTTCAGCTTGGGAGGAGCAGTCACACACACCCATGGGCTTGGGGAGGACACTGGCTGCAGGAAAGGAACCATTTCAGCTGGGGAGTTCTGTGATACGGAGATAGGAGATGGTCCCTTCCCTTCCCTGCAGGCAGGACTTGGACGTTGTGATGGTTTAGCACAGGTTGGTTTTTTTTGTTTTTTAGTCTTTAGGGAAGTAGTAGCAAATACTGACAGCTTGTC
>JBBMKD010000194.1:609142-652897 GCA_037834095.1 Argya squamiceps
AAAGGAAAGGAAAGGAAAGGAAAGGAAAGGAAAGGAAAGGAAAGGAAAGGAAAGGAAAGGAAAGGAAAGGAAAGGCCGCTGGAGCTGCCCCGGCCAGGTTTGGATTTCGGAGCTAGGAGCCTCCTGCAGCTGCGGAGTTCGGGATCACGGCACGGGCTGTGAGGGACACAGGGGCCACCGGGCGCCACCGCCTGCCAGGCACGGCATCCTCGGGCACCCCAGGGCATCCTCGGGCACGGGGCTGTGCCCAGACCGCTCCTGAGCAGCTCCGGCGGCTGGAACCCGGCGCTGTCCGCGGTGCTGCCCGGCCCCCATCCCGCATCCTCCATCCTGCATCCTCCATTCTACATCCCGCACTCTGCATCCCGCATCCTCCATCCTGGATCTGCTCCCTGCATTCCCCATCCTTCACCGTCCACCCCGCATCCCACATCCTGCCTGCTGAGGCCCCGAGCAGCTCCCAGCTGGGGAACAACACCCGGCCCTCCACACCACGGTCACATCCCCAGAGCAAGGTGACATCCCACAGCAAAACAACATCCCTACACACGGTCACAGCCCCACACACGGTCACTCACACCCCAAAGCACAGTCCACACCAGCTGCACATTGAGGCTATTCAACAGACACCCCAAAACCAAACCCACAGTAAAACCTCCCAACTGCTTCAGATCCACTTCAATTTTCCCCCCACCAGCTACATATCTCACTGCTTCTGCAGCACAGCAAGGCATTTATCAGTTAATATCCTTAATATTCGTAGTGATCATATTTGGTAAAAGCCAAACCCATCTCAGAGTGCACACTTGGCACTGCACACTTTACTGTACTCAGATTTACTCTATTAATTTCAAAGAGAAAAAGAAAAATGGATGCCAATGTCATAAAAGTTGATTATTAAGCTTGTTATTTCTAATAGAGAATGACACACAGCCCAGCTAATATCTAAGGCTCCTGGTTAATGCTGAATGCTCTGTATACTCTATCACATTATTGTCTGATATTGGGGTATTTTCCAATAGCCCCTGGATTTGCTCTTCCCTTCTCGCCGCAGGGCGTTGGTTCTTGCAGTATCTGATCATCTCACGTACCCCGTGCAGAGAACACACTGTCTCATTATTGAAGAAAACTAAATTACACCACCATAAGCCTTCAGCTAAAACATGGACAAAAGAATAGAGAAATTAAGATGGCTTTATATTGAAAATGTTTTTACGTTATTAACGCCATGACAAGATTGTCTTCAGTTAAGGTTAAACACAATATTCTGATGAAAGGCAATTAGAAAAGAAATGGAATTGTTCGCTTTTTCTCTAAAGCAATCCTTATACCTGACAAAAGCTTGGGTACAAAATTAACTAAACACATGGCACAGATGTTTAAAAGGCCATAAAATCAACCTGTTTGACATGTGAAACATATTCAATCAGGACAAATTTGCCAGTTCAGCAGCATATTCAGTCTATTTACAGCCCCAATCAGTAACAATGAACAATAACAGCTACTTTTTCCTTCCTAAATGACATTTTTTTAGAGTTACCAAAGAAAATTCATGAAGTCAAAGAACAACCACACTCTTAGTATTAAAGAAATATTAACCTCTGTTTTCTTTATACAGCTTATAACCTCTACAGAGGATTAGTTGCCAGGAAATACCTTCTCATTTTTTCCTGTTAAAAAATATTGCTTAAATACATCTTACCTGAATAAGACTTTCTTATCCCCAAAGCCATGCTGCCTTACAAGCTGCTCCTGCCCAGGCAGTTGCTGTCTACATTTGGAGCAGACACACAGGGAGCAGATCAGACAAAGTTTAAGGCACATTTAAAGTATTCTCTAAGGTACTGGCCAGAAGCATCAAGCCCATACTCGTGGTATACAGAGATCATTAATGGGCATTAGTGACAGACCATTATGACTTTCAGAATCATTAAAGATTCATAATGTAGCTGCATTGTTCTGGCAACATCTCACCATCTCTTGGACATAAATGTACATTTCTCCTACATGATTTACTTAAACTTATTATTTTTCAGTGTCAGATTTTGTCTTCTGCCTCCTAGAATTACAAAGAGAGGCTGTAACAGGATCCTGCAGTGCATCACACCAGCCATAGGAGCCTGGTGCTTGGTTTATTTGATGTCCTTCCTGTAATGCAATTTGCAATAAGAATAGCTCAACAACATTCATGAAGCTGAGTATGTACCATAATTTCTTTCTACCTTAAATAAGCTGAATTATTGAGGTACCATGCATGTTACAAGAATAAAAACACTTGCAAGAATTAAATTTGCTAACAATTCTGAAATAATTACCTTTTGAAATTGTTAAGCTTTGTCACTGCCTTTTAGGAGAGTTCATCATTGGGATACCATGAAAAATATTGCAGATATGTTGGTTGGGGTCAACCAAACCTGCAATTCCCAATGCAATTTTGACAGGTGAGGAAACACTGGGATTTGCTTTTAAAGATGTACAATACTGCCAACAGTGTGCTCCAAAATGTGCCTACAGCTACACTTCAGTTGTGTTAATCAAGGGCTGGATTTAAATTTTCTCCTGCTGAACCAGACTAAGATCTTTAACCCATCTTTCCTCAGTACAGTAAGTTAAGCCCATGTCTCATCTTAGCATTGATGCTGTGCTGGATCTAGGCCTGAAAAGTGAAGCTCGCCAATTTACTACTAACAATTTTCCAAAACCAGTATTTCAGTGTTTACTAACACACACAACTGTTTATATATTTGGAATTCACAATATGAAGTATGCAAAAACAGACCATGCTGTGAACTGCACAATTTTAGAATATTCCCTGTTTCTTATGCCATGATTGCTCATAATGAAGCTGTGAATAATCCTGATATCCAACTACACTGTACAATTAAAAACACCCTTAATTATTGTTGCCAGAAATTAACAGTACCACACAAGGAAAACTGCACTGGGGCAAAAAAATGAAGTTGATTTTGAAACCTCTCCATTTGGAAACGGCACAGTTTTCACTAAAAGAAGTCAAAAAGCCACGTGGAGGAATGTAGACAAGTCCATTTCTAATGGCCTGCTGAGTTCTATTGATTTCAGGACTGACCTTGAGTCAATGGGTTTTCTGTCACCCGTGTCAACTCCTGACAGGCAGTCAAAAGCCCAAAGTGGCAATTGCCAACAGAGGCAATTATAAACAAGGTTAATCCCTTGTAAATGTAGTTCTTCTGCTGGCAACAGTAGATTCCCAAAGCCTACACGATCTTAATGATAACTCCCTAAAACAGACAAGGATCTTATTAAAATGTCATTATTCCATACTCTTCAGCCTACCTCAAAAATGGTTTAAGCAGTTCAGAATCGTTCTGAAGGTTTACAGTATAATTGGAGTTCTATATCGAAACCATGACCTGGTTCAGCTAATCCTTATCACCATCTAGTTACTCACTGCACGTTAACTTGGTTTGTTGTTTTCATCAGTGAGAGGAAAATGCAGCTCCTGTCTGATGTCTGGTTTGCTCTGATCCCTTTTATGTCCCTCAGCACATGGCTGCAGCCACCTGGCACAAGGGTATTCATCTCCTGAGATCCTGCCTTCAGCCAGCTCCAATCCCACCTCTGTTGCAGCATCAGGTGCCTCGGGGGGCACCAGCTTAAAAAAAACAACTTTGGAGTGTAGCAGAAGTGCTACAAGTGGAATTTGCAATAAAAACCAGCCATTTTTTATTCTTCTCCAATGTATCAATAAAAATCAAACTGCTGTTTGCTGTGAACTGCCCCCCAGAGGCTGTCACAATATAAAAACTGCTGAGGATGAGCTGTGCTGGCCTTGGCTGGGACAGAGTTAATTTCCTCCACGGCAGCTGGTCCGGGGCCGTGCTTTGGGTTTGTGTGGAAAGTGTTGATACTTCAGTGGTGTTTTTGCTGTCCCTGAGCAAAGCTCACACAGAGCCAAGGCCTTTTGTGCTTCTCAGCCCACAGGGGCTGGGGGAGGATACAGCCAGCACAGCTGGCCCCCAGTGACCCAAAGGTGCTCCAGCCTCAGGGCCAGTGTCCAAAGCTGGGGAAGAAGAAGGAAGGGGTGGACATTTGTGGTGTTTTCCTTCCCAACTGACCATTACAGGTGATGGAGCCCCAGACAAAACCAACGTGGGTGTGAATGGACAGCTGGGAGGAAGGGGAGAAGATGGTTTGGAAAGGGCATTTATGTTTCTAACCATCTGGAGAGAAATGTTTAAATTTGCCCTCCAAAAGCATCCCCTCTAAAGCAAAAATTGATCAGTTTACCCACAGTATTACGTGCTAGAACAGATAATTTGGCAGATCCCAGTGGGATTTATGGCCCCACGTGGCCTTGCTGGCTGTTTTGGGAACAGTGCAGCCAGAACATCATCAAGCACTCTCCTCCCAGAGAGCACAGCCACACATCAGTACAGTGCTCCACTCTCTGTGTGTTCTCCACAGCAGAGAAACTCTGACTCTTTTGCAGGCTGAAACAAGGGCTAAGCAGAAGAGAAGCTAGCACAGGCAATCCTATTTCACAAAATCCTGCTTTGTGCTTTAGAATACATCTTCCCCAGAAAAAGCAACCATCAGGCTTTAACTTACTCCCTGGAATCCAACAGCAAAACCCCCAATGAGCTCGTCTGACAGGAAGAGGCCAATTGCTCAGATCCCACTTCTGCTGCTGCTTTATGACCAAAAAAATCTGAAAACTATGGCTGAGCAAGCCCAGCACTGCTGTCTCAGCAGCCCCTCTGCAGCAGGAACCTGCCAGGACACACAGATAAAAGGGCTCCTGCTTCCTTGTAGGAGAAGGAATAAGCAGAACAGAGAGCTCTGAACTGCCCAGACAGACACAACACCCCTCTGGGGCTCTGGGGCTGCCCTGCACAGATTATTACTGTGTCAATCATCATTTATTGTCATAAATCGATTCAGAAGTATGAATTTTAGCTCCAAAGAAAAGTGAAGCAATTAGTCCAATTTTATAATTTTGTGTTTCAGATTAGTGAAGATATCATATATTTGAATGGGAAAATACATTTTTCCCTCTCTTTCTGACCTGACTGCACGACCCTGTCATGCAATCTAAAATCAGGAAGAAACTCAATAATGAGTGAAACTATTCAATATTCTGATGCAGGAAATGTTCAGTTTCCACTCTCTGAAGGGAAGCTGAGTGAAGCCAGGGCAGCAATTTCGTTCCTTGGCTTGCTCTGCCACCTGGTGGAACAACTCGGGCTGGCAGACAGCAGCATTTATGGATATTCCAGCAGTCACCTGGAGGTCAGTGCTGCTGTCAGGCTGCAAGAAGCAACGAGCAGCACTGCAGCTGCCAGCATCTGTGCAGTACATGCTTGAAAAGTGTTCTGCAACTGAACTAAAGCTTTTACAGAAAGGGGAAACTTTGAATTCTCATTTTTTAGCCTATGAAACTAAACAGCTGTGAACTCCCAAATGTCAGAAACTGCCCCAACACTTTACAACATTCATGAAAATCTCCTGAGCCCAAGAGAAGCTCAGATTCAAAATTAGGCCTTGCAGGCAGACACAGGATTCAAAAGAGAAGCGAAAGAGATGCTTTGATACCTGCCTGCAAATAGCTGGAAATGCCCTGCTGTTATGGCATAAAAATAAAGCAGGAAAGACAGAATCAGTCCAAGCCTCAGCTTCTGAAGCTATTATACGCTATTTGGAACAGGATGTTTATTTCATATTCTATTCAGAGCATTTTAGCAAAGCTGCAAAACCAAGTATAACCAGAAGTAACTCCTATTTCCTCATTCTGAAATCAGTATGGAGGAGCTTGACAGCTGGCCTGCAAGTAAAACTGAGTTAGTAGAAGAAACGAAAACTGATGATTTCTGAGTGTATCCACAGCAAGGAAGAACACAAGGCTGCCAGCATGGAAACTGATTAAAAAAGATACATTAAGGATTTTTGTAGTTCGACTATGTGCATAAGTAGAAGTGTGTAAGTGCCTTATTAACTTTTTGCAAAACTTTTGCCAAATACGTTCATGCTAATTGCTTTGCACCAATGAATACAATAAACTGTTGTGATGTAGTCCATGACTTTACATATTTTGTTAAGAGGATATAAACCGGAGAACATACAGAATGAAGGAGAGATGTCACTGTTATTGTGTTCATGTGTGTGTTTGTCACACCAATAATCCAATTTTATAATTTTGTGGTTTGGATTAGAGAAATTATTATATATTTGAATGGGGAAAAATGGTGGCAAACCAGCAGCCCTGGCTGTGCTGTCCCACACACTGCACAGGGACAGAGTGACAGAGGTGAGCTCAGCTGGTGCCTGCACGGTGTCACTTGGCAGTTGGGAGTGGGAAACTCCACAGTCCCTGCCCTGTGCCCCAGGGAGGGCTGTGCAGGGTCTCCAGGCTGCCCTGAGCCAGCAGCAGCACTGCCAGGAGTGTGAATCATCATTATTTTGTCATAAAGTGATTCAGAAGTACGAATTTTTACCTCCAAAGAAAAGTGAAGCAATTAACCCAATTTCAGAGCACAGAGACACAATGCTCTGGAAAGATCCTCAGGGAATCACCCCAGGACAGGCACCCTAAACCACTTCCACCTCCAGTGTGTGGGGGAATGGGGCAGATATACATCAGCCCCACAGCTGTGCCACACCAGGGCAGCACCAGCACTGGCAGGACAACTGTGCAGCAGCTCAGGGTAAAGCCCCTCTCCTGGCCTGGCCCATTGTCCTCAGTTTTCTTCCTTGCATTTGAAATCTTGCAGTGCCAATTCTCACACAGCTTCAAGAAAACAATGTATATTTTTAACAATTATCTATTGTTTACATATTTCTGCTCTGGGGCAGACATGGGTCTCATCTCCTTTGGGGGCTGGCACTGGTCGTGCTGGGAGCCTGCACACTGTGCTGGGTGGTGCTGAGGAGAGAAGGTTTGTCGCTCTCAGTTTTCTTGATTTTGAGTGTTTGAAATCTTGAAGTGCCGATTCTCACACAGCTTCAAGAAAACAATGTATATTTTTAACAATTAACTACTATTTACATATTTCTGCTGTGGGAAGAGAAATGTGACTGATGGTGATGTTCACCATCCAGGTCAAAGAGGTGGTGATCTGTGTAGCCAGTCTCTTGACCTCTGTACAAATGTATATAAGTACATATATAAAGAGTCAGATAATTAAAATAGAGAAGCTTTCCCTTGACCTGCTGTGCCTGCCTCGTTCTTTGTGTGTTCAAAACTGGCACACTTGCCTTTCCCACAGCCCAAGGAAAAGCACAGGCACAACGTGGGGAATGCTGACGGACACAGAGCAAACACTGGGAAAACCCGAGAGCAGCTCCAGCACTGTTGGAGTCACCTGTGTGCTGCCACAAGCCCTGGGGGTGACACCGCCCTGACACCTGGAAAGCAAATTTCAGTGACACTGGCAAACTCCTGCTCAAACACAGATTTCATTTACTCACCACGGATGGAAAAGGAACCACAACAACTGCCCCAGCCAGGCCCTCATGAAAGGAACTCATGGCCCTACCTGTGTGTGGTACAGCAGGTGCTGCAGATCCTTAAAGAACCCTTAAAAGACTCTTGAAGAACCCTTAAAGACAAAAGGAACATTTTCCCTATTTCCCATTACAGACCACACTAAGACCACCCCTTTCCAAGCCTGCCTGTTGATGGAAACCAGCTGGATGCAGTGCATATGTTTGTGATGGGACTTGCAAAAACACTTAAGAGAATTGGGAGCATAAAACCCATTACATTTCCCTAACCCACACTTACTGAGCTCCCTGAAGCACTTTTGAAAAACCCCCACTAGAAAATCCCACTGAGAGAAATGCAAGGAAACACTGGGCAGACCTCAGGGAGCAGCAGAGCCTGGTGCAGCCCTGGGAGGAGGCTCCAGCAGCCCAGCCCAGAGCCTGGCAGGGACACCTCCCACCTGAGCACAGCCCAGGGACCCTGGGCTACCCCAAACCCTGGGATTCTGCACAGAGGAGAAACGTACACGAATTAAAGACTAGATATAATCAGGGTAGAATAGCCTGTTTGATCCTAAGTGGAATTAAAAATCTACCCATTGTCTTTAATTTCAAGTTAAATATGAGAGGCAGATGCAAACTCTACCTGCTGTGAGCACGTTGTAGAAATTTGTTCAAGATAATGAAGATTTTCACTTGCTTATTGCAAAGTTTTAGTAATCTGGAAAACATTCATGAGGTACTGTAATTCCTTATTAATTAGGATAAATTTGATATGAGTGGTATTGCTGGAATCTGGAATGGTTTGGGGTGGCAGTGCCTGTGCCAGGTGTCACCTGTCCCCACCCAGCCACCTGCAGACACTCTGCAAACACAGATCTCCAAAGCTCTGCTCACAGCACTCTGCAGGCACCCACAGCCAAAATCAATGCACACATCACTGCTCCTAAAAGTAATTTCATCTATGATAATTAAATAAATGAGGCCTAATAAAATAATGACTTTTCTATTTACCAAAGGAAAGTAATGGGTTGAAAGTGATTTGACACAGATTTGGGGTTGGCTTTAATCCTTCAGATTTTATTCTTAATTTCTCCTGATACAACACTGCGAATCGTTATTTTATTTCCCTGTGATAACACATGAAAGCAAAGTATTGAAAATTTGACCTAAGCCCTGGACAGAAAAGGAGGGGCAGACCCCTAAATCTTTGATGAAGAAGACCCTGCACTATTTGGAAAGTCAGCCTCAACTTCCCTGTATACATTCCAGTAAAATCAAAACACTTTGCAGGTGGATTCAGACCACATTTACACCTGGGAGGTTCTCGATGTGGAGACCCAGAACTGGAACTGCATTTGTAGGGTATAAATGAAATTAATTTCATCCTTGCCCCACTATCCAGACTCTCACCACCAGCCACAGGTGTTAATGACTTGAAGAAATTTCACCTCAGCACAAAATGGAGTATTTTTGTCCCACAGTTCCATTCCACTGACAAGATGCTGCAGGAAACACGACTGGAGAAGGGTGAGTGAGGATCCTGAGCAGAGTAAATGGGTTTTTATGTGCCAGTAGCATCCATCAGGCCTCATCCTCACCATTAAATGCACCACCCCAGCACTGTGCTCACATCCTGGTTCATGCTGCTCACAGAACACACAGGAAAATGTTTGTTAGCAGGAGATGCTTAATATGTTCACCAGAAGTAAAAGCATAAACCTCTAGCAGACAAAAGAACTGTCACTATTTATCTTCCAGGCATTATTTTGCCCTACTTTCCTCATTAGGTAAAACCCTCCTATGATTCAAGCACTCAGAAAAATCTCAACAAAGCATCTGCCACTAGAGGAGGCCATTCCATAATTTTTTTTTCTCCAGCGACACAACTGTACCACTGAAATCTCAGTGGAATGTCTGCAAAATCACCACTGCTGTTTTCCAGCTGTTCCTACTGTGCATTCCTTTGAAATCAGGAAATTCATCCTGTAATAACTGTGTTTGGACTTATTCTTGACCCAAAGAAAAATAAGTTCACAAAACCCACTGAGTTCCTAACCGGGACAATTTCTGTCTCTTTTATGATGGTGTTTTTGCAGCTCTCCAGGCAGTGAAAGGGAAAATGCAGGTGGATAAGTTGGGGGTTTTTGGGGACTCTGCTAATCTGTAAATACAATAATCCTAGGCAGAGAAACTTAAAATGGATGAATTATCAATGTGGCCCTGTCAGCAGCAAGTGCATCAATTTTCTTCACTATTTCCTATCTTGTTTAAAAGTCTTTTGAGCACCTGAACCTCATCTTCAGCCCATCAGACTCCAGGGGACCAGATTTAGGATTCATTCCCTTGAAGAGCTGTGCAGTCTTGCATTATTGCTCCACATCTGAATAGGGCCAAACTTTAGACCATCCCAATTTTCTAAGAAACAGATTTGCCTTTGCCAGTCTGGCCTAGGTATAAATTGATATTAAGGGAAACAGGCCAGGTAATTCTGTTGGAAAAACCTTGAGCTCATAACACATCTGTGGCTGCTGGTGCCAGAAACAGCTGCCTGTTCTCCATCCACTGAACAAGCACATCCCAGAGGAGATCAGGGAGAAAGGTTTGTCCAATAATCCAATTTTTTGATGCACCCACCACAGGTTCCTGAACTCAGTGGAATCTTCTGTGCTGTTCCTTTGGCTCCCAACCCATAAACTCCAAATCTGACTCTGCATCATTAAACATTCCCACCTGCACTTCCTGTGCACAGAAGCAGTTGTAAAGAAAAAAAAAAAGAAAA
Organism: Argya squamiceps; assembly: GCA_037834095.1. Classification (NCBI taxonomy): domain Eukaryota; kingdom Metazoa; phylum Chordata; class Aves; order Passeriformes; family Leiothrichidae; genus Argya; species Argya squamiceps. The sequence continues at coordinate 619,386 of JBBMKD010000194.1, forward strand.
AAAAAGTAATTTAATTAAATTAAAAAATTTAATTAAGGAGCTGTGTAATTAGGTTCTCAATTATACTGGTGAGAGCTCTAACTCCACATCTCAGCATTAGAGGGAGTCCTACTCCTGTTAAATTCTCTCTGCAAAGTCAAGGAGGAAAGTTGGAAGCATGGCTTTAGTGAACAGCATCCCAGCATTCAGTCAGCAGCAGCAGGAGCAAGCAAAAACCACAAGAACCTATTTCCTGCTCTGCAGTGAACCCACAGCACACAGCAGCACAAAAATCTGGTCCCTCTCCTCCTGTCAGGCATCAGCACTCCTGCCCTCAGCAGCACTTGAAAGAAAATTCATTCACACAGACACTCAGGTTCAGTGACCTTGGAGATCCAGAAGGATTTATCAGCCTTTAAAGCAGTTAGCTTTTATACTGATGGGCTGGGAGAACCCCACCAGACATGGGCAGAAGCCAGGAGCCAGCCAGCCACTCTGGTTTTTGGCAAGGACTGTCATACAGACACCCAGAAATGAGGGGCAGGTGACTCCAGTGACACCCTGTGCCCCAGGGCCACAGCAGCAGGGACAAGGAGGGGCCAGGCAGGCAGGGGACAACCCAGCCTGTAGCCCTGGTTTTGTGCCTGATATGTTTTGGTTTTCTAAAACTCTTTTCCCAAAGAATTTTCTGTAAACAGAAGTGGTTTTGTAAACTGTACTACATTTTCATTCTTTTCCCTAGGAAACACTTCTTGATGTCCCTCTGGCCTGACCAATGTGATTGAAGAGGTTTGTCTTTGTTTCACCAGTGCAATTAGTCTGTGTAGAGTAGTATAAAAGGGAGACACATCCCAGAAACAGAGAAAGTAATTTTCAGCCTTCTGAAGTCAGAATCTGTGTTGTTGTGGTGTAAAACAGCATCACCAGCCTGTGCACCATGGCTTGAGCCAGGTCACCCTGCCCAGCACAGAGCTCCTGGTCAGTGTGCACTGAGAGCAGCTCCAGCCAAGGGGGAACTTTTGTCAGCAGCTCCTAACTTTAATGGGATTGTTACTCTGCTGTCAGCTGCAACACATTTATAACAGGAGGATTTATCTCTTTGTCAGTTATTAGAGGAAAGGTGCTCATTCAGGTGACATTTCTAAGATTTCTCTATACCTGGAAGCCAGAAGTGAGTGGGGTAAATGTTAACTGACTGTTGATGGACGTTAAGCACCATCACAGATGCCCACTGGATTTATAAACTAGTTATTCTGCAGCTCCTTATGCTTTTGCATCAACCACTTTCCTATATAAATTAGACTCAGCACACAGTGCTGACATGTTTTCCCAACTCTTCTCAACTTTAAGCCAGAGAACTGATGAAAATAAAGGTGAAAGGCAGATTACTATTTAGCTCTTGCTACGTCAATCTTAAGTCTTCTAATAAATGAACACCAAGAAAATACTTATTACCAATTTCTAAGCAGCAGGCAGTGCCTACAGGAAGACCAGGCTTTAACTTGACAGAGGAAGAAATCTCCTGGGATAGAGGAGGAAGAGCTGGGCTCACTCTGGATTGCCCATGGTGGCCAGAGGAGGCTGTGTGAGCTGCAGCCCATGGGGGGACAGGGACAACCCTGGGGACAGGGACACCCAGGCATGCAGGACCCCTCTGCACGTCCCAGCATCTGGGGGGACTCCCAACCCTGTACCAGGGTGATCAATGTGCCAATGCTGCTCCAAAACCTGTTTTCCCACCTGTGCCCCTGCTGAGATGAGATTTTAACAACCAGGCTACAGCAATCCAATGTAATTTGAGAGAGCAAGCTAGAACAACAGAATTTCTTCTGCTCCACTCCATGTTTTGCTGTGTTCTTCCAATCAATCCATGAGGCACCCAGTGTTTGTTTTTTATCCCTGGCTTCAATTAAACCTACAGGAAACATGTGATAAAAACACAACCTTCCCACAGGGATTATTACTCTGCAAGCCACTGACTAACCACCAGATAAAACACCTAAGTGACACCAGCATCAATTTTTCAAAAAGCAAGACTGAGATCAACGTCTTACAGTAATACTGTTAATTATACTGGGTGGATAAAATGAGAAAAACACCCAGAGAATCCAGTGAAGGCTGCTAAGATCTGTACTGCTTAAATAGCCACATGCAATTAAAAGACTCACTCTTTAGTCATCAGCAATTTTGCAGCTCCACCGTAGGACATAAACACTGGAGCCAGTGCACTGTGACAAGGGAACAGATTTCTGCCTTGCTCTACAGCTGACAAGTCTTTATCCGTGGGATGTTTGACATTTAATGTGGTGGTTTTTGTTTTTTGGTTTTTTAAACAGACTTGGCAAAATGGGACAGATGACTGTAACAATTAGTAGCCATTTCCTAAAGCAATTATTTATCCCAGCAGATCTTCTAAGGTTTTTAGATGTGACCAAGAGAATTTAGATGTCAAGAGGCCCCTAAAGGGGAATGCACGTGAGAGGAGGACACACCTGAACACCCCAGGTGTGCTGTGTGACCTCCCCTGGGGCTGTGGGTGGGGGGACACAGGGGCCTCACTGCACCAGAGCCACCAAGCCCAAGCAGAGATCCTTCTCCCCATGAAAGACTTCTGCATGTGTTAATGGCAATAAAACTCTTCATTTGTCTTTTTGTGTAATCTTTGAGGACCTAGATAGAAGGCTTGATGAAAATGAAATATTTAATGACTTCTTCCTGATTTTGGCCAAATGTTACTTTGAGAAGAATCTTGTGAATTGAAACCTTCCATTCTGATTTACCCACTGAACACCATTTCCAGCTGCTAAAAAAAAAAAAAAAGGAAAAAAAAAATCAACCTTTACAAAGAGCCAAATTTCACCCAAAATTAAATTACCAGATAATTCACTTTTCAAAAGAAAAAGTGGAATTTTTTTTTGCATTAAATTCTTTTGTCTGTCCCATGTTTTGAAATGTCCACCTTTCCCAGCTGAGAAAGCCACTCACCTGTGGCAATGCCTGCCACACACAGGACACATCACCTCCAGCCTGGTACATTCAAACGAAAAATTAATGTTCAGCCAGCAGACAGAGACTGTTACCAGTGTGATCTGTGTGGCCCCAGAGATGAGCCAGAGGAGAGAACAGCTTCATCATCTCCAGTGTCATCTGCTCATTTCACTCAAAAAGTGGTGGCATGGAAGGGAAGGAGAGGAAGTTTTACAAAATAAATACTCCTACAGCTGTCACCAGCCTCTAGGCATCCAGCTAAAAGAAGGCATTTGTTTTCAAATTGCACATTACGGCTTGGAAGAGATGAAATTATGCTCTTCATCATCAAATACTTCAATATTTGTAATATGGTAACATCTAGGAGCCACAACCAGGTCCACAAAGTGAATCTGCAGAGGGATGGAGGCAGACATCCTGCTCTGAGCAGATAATTAGCATTCAACTGACAGATTATTGTTTCTGCCATCAATAACCTGATTTAAATTGTGGATGGAAACACAAATAACAAGAGACAAAGCCCTGGATCGTTCTGCACTGCTCTGGCTTTGCCTGCTGGAGTCTTACAATTAATGAATTCACTCCACTGGAGGAAACGCATATCGACTCTCAGATGAAAGGGGAAGGAGTTTGTAGTTTTGCAGAGTTTTCCTCTATCTTGCCTCTTTTTAGCATCTTTGGAACACCCAGAGTGCAGAGGTGTGATGGGTCACTTCATAAGACATTTCAAAACATTTTCTTTTGGCAAACTGAAATATCTGCTAATTTAATTTTGGCTAAAATTTGGCTCTTTGTAAAGGTTGATTTTTTTTTTTTTCTTTTCTTGAGCAGCTTGAAATGGTGTTCAGTGGGTAAATCGGAATGGAAGGTTTCAATTTACAGGCATTTCCCCCCAAGATTTCTTCTCAAATTAACATTTGACCAAAATCAGGAAGAAGTCGTTAAATATTTCATTTTTATCAAGCCTTCTGTCTAGGTCCCCAAAGACAACACAATAAAACAAAAGAAGAGTTTTAATGCTGTTAACACGTGCATAGGGAGTGAGGGACTGAGGCAGGACTGACTGTCAGGCAGCTGTGGGTGAGAAAAGCCTGAAAACACAATGGCCCAGAATGAGCACTCTGTCACTTCCACAGGGTGGTGGCACTGGGGACTTGGGGAAAACCCACCTGAGATGGAAATTCGTGTCTAATTTCTGTTGTTGTCAACAAGACCTGCAGGGCAGTGAAACTGAAGCTGCTACAAAAGCCGCTGTAGGCTGTGCAGGCTACAAACAACTGCCCCTTCCACAAATAAGGAAGGACACCGTTCTCATTGAGCAGGAAAAAATCAATAAAACATGAGAATAGACACTGAGAAAACTCGTGTTCCAGCTACTACAGCAACTCCTTTTAAATCAATAGGGAGAATGCACAAAACATCCAAAGGAATGGACAACACAGCTGCAATTACTGCTCCACGTGAGACCACGCTTCCTTGGCATGGTGACGTCCCATCAGTCAGAATTAAATTTTGTGTGCTGCCCCAGGTGCCCAGATCTGTCCCTCAGCCAGTCTGTCAGGTCCTTCTCAGCAGTGTTACAGATCAGATTTATCAGGATGACAACTGGAGCTCTGCCTCCCAGCACAGGCACAGCTCAGCTGCTAAAAGCAACCAAGGGAGCAGAGACAGGAGCAGCTTCCCCTGTGCCCCAGCAGAAATGCCCATCCCTTGGCACACCAACAGTGTGAGAAGGGCAGTCAGGGCCACCACAGGTGGGGAGAATTTTCCTGCAGATTCTCAGGAATGGGGGAAGAAAGTTATGTGTATTGCCAGGTGTGTGATCAACAACAACCCTTGATTTTTTGGGTCCTACAGCAAGTTCCTATTTTCAAAAACATGTTCTGCTCCCTTCCTCCATTGTTTTAGGAGCTGATTTATGGAATAGCTGCTGCCTGGGGCAGCACAGAGTGGCCCCACGACACAATGCCTGTCCTGACACCCCACAGTGTCCTGACACCCCACACTGCACTGACACCCCAGTGCCTGTCCTGACACCCCACACTGCCCTGACACCCCACACTGCCTGTCCTGACACCCCACAGTGCCTCTCCTGACACCCCAAACTGTGTCACTCTGCCTCAGTGCTCTCCCATACAGACACACATCACATCTCAGCAATCACATTCCAGAGCAATCCACTTCTCAATGGTTTTCCAACTCCTGTTACATTTATTGCAGGTTTCCTGCTCTCCAACTGTCAGAATTTACCAGGCACCCCACACTGAACACTGCACAGGATATTCTGCTTGGTGCAGTTTTATTTTCACTAACCCCAAGCTCTGAATTGAACTGCCAGCCTGGCCATGGATCTTCACAACAAAACCAAATGATGTTTTGCTGTTCAGCCAACGAGACCCCCACCACAAGGGAACTGCAGGGGAAAGGTCTGAAAGCTGCCATGGTTTGCATCTGCAAGTCTGAAACTGCCCACAGTAACAGCCTTTGACATAACAGATGGAGGTTTATAGCCAAAACACCTTCATCTCCATCACAATGCCCATGACAGTCAAGTGAAAACCTCAGAGCTGAGCTTACAAACCAGTCATGGCACAGTAACAAGTTTCCATTAGCTCACAGATCCAAGGTTCCTAGAAAATAAGGGGCAATGCAGCAAATTAATTCTGTTTCCTTTGAATTTAAATAAATGGGATGCCATCCTTTTACTTAAAATTTCCCCTGATTCAGTAACATTTATACAAGAATATATGATGGATATTTAGTATTATTTTCTTAATGCTGTATTATAAGGCAGACTTCTCAGAGCACTTACCACAGGTCACAGATTTAACTCCAGTGAGCAAAGTAGATGTCTCTGTCTACAAACCTGGTAATGGTGGGATAATTCAGCAAAACAACAGCTTAAAGATGTGTAAGAATTTGAATATTACCTAAAGAGCTCCACCTGCATTTGATGTGATGGCTCTTGGCTGGCTGCACAACACAAGTACAGCTTTATTCCTTATTTCAAACACTGAATAGCACAACTGGCCTGAGCTCTTCCCTTAGCTCTGACCTGCACTGCCCCCAGCACCTCAACACCACAACCATACTCAAAACAATCAGGATTTTAACTTTCAGGCACAACCTTTTTCTACTTATATGGGACAACAGGTATACCATCTAACAGGTATCAGAGAATTTTCTGCAAGGTTTGTTCCTATCAAGAATTAACAGGAATTCCTTAATTAAATTAATGAATTCCTTAATTAAAGGAATTACCATAGCAAGTAGAAATGGAAGCCCACTTACTTACCCTAAATACTAAAAAGAAAAGTTTATGCATTTTCAGTAGATACCTCCTCTTCTTTTCTCTGCCAATTCTATCTGATACTATGAGAGTGGTTTAAATACTAAAACATCTGAATGTGAATCCCTGCCAAAAGCTAGCTGCAATTAATCTACAACTAGATATTTTGATCACTAGCACTTCCATGGAGACACAGATAGCAGAAGCCCAAGTACATCTCCAGCTATCCCGATGTGAACTCCACTTTCTAGAAGATCCAGTTCAAATTCACTATATTTAACTGTGTGTTTACAGAAAAAAAAGAACTTTGCATAAAAGTTTGAAAAACCAACGCCCAGCGTCAGATTGAACAGTCTTAAAATATAGTGTTAGAGCTGGAGTCTGAGAGGAACTGAATTAACAACTCCATCACCATTTTTAATCACAGACCCATTCATTTGTCAGCACCAGGAGCTCAATGGCATTAATTGAGGCAGCCCCCAGATTAACCCCTCTGCATCCCCAGAGCCAAGCCAGCAGCCACTGCTGCAGGCAGAAAGAGTCATGGGGCCCAAAATATGAACCATTTTGGGATGTACTCCTCAGCCCTGTTCTTCCAAGAAATGCTGAATCAAACCCCTCCTAAGGACGTCTGGCTTGATTTTGCTGCATGGTCTGCATCAGCAAGCAGCTAGAGTTTCCTTATTGAAAATTCCACATATTAAAAGTGCCAGAAAGGTACCTTTGAGTCATGTTGATAAATCCTTGTTTAACAGCTGTCAAGGGAAGCTGACAGATTAGCCAGAGGGGGATCTCTGAGCGTGCAGCACTCACAGGCCTATCATGTAGAGTAAAATGCAGATGTAAGGAATGATCACATCACAGTGATCAGCATCCTGCCTGCCCAGAGCATATGGAGATCAGCCTTCAGTGGTGCTACCACAGGCAGAGTGACTCTGGAGCAGCTCTGGCTGCAGGAGTCAGCAGCACCAAAGCCTCAGCAGGAATGCAGACACAGCCTGGCTCCTGGGGAGGCACCTGCACAGCCCCAGACACACCTGGATGTGCTGTGCCTTCACCCAGAGCTGCTGCTGCCACGAGGGCTCTCACCTACTGCTGTCATTCACACACTGCACCCAGGCAGACTCACTCAAAACACAAATGCTTTGTGTCTTAGACCAGGCACACAGCAAATCCCCAGTTTTTCCCATTCTGCTGCTGTTGTCCTCTAGCACCTCTAAGGTCAGACTAGTGGATGTCCAGAATGGCTTTCCAGCAAGTATCTATCTACAATACTTGGACAACTCTTCTCCTGTGCTGTATCTTTGTCACATAAGGCTCCTGGTCCTGCACACAAAAGGGACTGAGGCCAGATGTAAAATCTGCAGATAAATCTTTACAAACAGTACACAAATTCACAGTGGGTGATGCCAAAACCCTCTGATGTATAGCAAGCCTAATCTTCCTGAATAATTGTTTTCCTTCCCTTCCTACACTGCTGTATTTTTCTCTATTTTAATTTATTTTAATAAAACATACATTTGTTGGGAAACAACATATATTATTGAGCTCTTTCTGGTTTAGAAAACAGAATCATTAACATGATATAGCACACAAGTGCATCTCTAGTTCATGTTATTTTCTGCTTTGTCAGTTTGACTCAGTCTGTTTTAAATTGCACAAGCTATTTTAATGCCCTTTTTGCAATTCAAATCTGCATTCTGTAAGTGTAACTGAAAAGATAACAGTTCATTTTCAGTCTTGCACTCAAATCTGCTGAAGGAGGCTTTAGCTGAATATTCTGTTATTTAAGCTCTCTTTTTGATTGTACTAATTTTAAAACAAATTTGTTTAAAGAAGCTAGTCAGTGAAAAAAGGTGAGGCCTGATTTGAAGGTTTTTCATGGGCCTGAGGGCAGGCAGGTTCCAAGAGGAGCAGGGAGATGGATGCTCCAGAACAGGGAATCTGAACTGGAGCTGGGTGAGGGGAGCTGCCCCAAGCCTGCTGAGTCAGAGCAGCAATGGCACCAAGACTTCACCACAGCAGACCCTGAAAAACCACCCTTGGCAAGTCTCCTCCAACTCTCTTTCCTCCCCTGGCTGCATCAAATACTGGAGAAGAGTCCACCTGTGCTTTGGGAAAATCTGTTTTCACTTACATCTCTTGGACATCCCACAGAGCTGCATGAAGGCTCAAAGCACTGAGCAGAATCAAACCACCTCCCTCCCTGCTCACATTTCTGTTTCTTTGGTTGAAGCCTTGATCAACTCAAGAATTACAGAGTATTCTGTCCTAATTTAAAGTGATAACTGTAAAAGAAATTTGTAATTTATATAAAATTGCCTTGGATAATAACCATTTTCCTGAGTCTGCATAATGCAGAGTTAGAGAATGACTCCACGCTTGGTGCTGCAGGGCCAAGGGAGAGCTGGTGGCAGGGAATGCTGCTGGGGCAGGCTCAGGGAACAGCCTGGAGCCAGGGCAGGGCAGGGGGTGACACAGCAGGGCCACAGGGCAGTGACAGTCACTGGGCAGTGATGGTCACTCAGTGTCCATCCCTGGACTGTGGCACCCAGGGCTCTGCCCCATCAACAGGATTCCCTCCCTGCCTGGCTCGCTGCCCTCCTGTGCCAGGTGCCAACACTGATTAATTGATTAATTAGCATTGGATCTCATTAAGGGCCCCCAGCCCAGCCCCTCTGTGGGCCCTGCTGGAGCAGCAGAGATCAGAGAGGTCACAGAGGGCTGTCACAGGGCAGGGACACTCCCTGGCAGGGACATTGCCTGGCACCATGGGCAGCACAGGATGGTTCTGCAGGCCCTGGGCACCTCTGGATCCTGGGCATGGAAGGGAACAGCTGCCCCTGAGCCTCCCTGCCTCATCCCTGCTGGAATTCTGGAAACTTGGATTTTGGGATTTTAGTAATGCATGTGAGTCAAGATGGACGATTTTGGGTGTTGTCTGAGTCCTTCTTCTTCACCTTCTTCTTCCTGGGTTTGGGTGGTTTTCTGTACCTGGGTGAGAAAGGTCCACATTGCAGGCCTTGGGTGGTCATTATTGGGTCAGAAATAAAAATTATATAGGTGTCACCTCATTATTGGGTAATTAACACTTAAATAACCTTGGAAAAATATAGAAGCTCTCCATTTTACTTCATTTCTCTACCTTGCTAGTTAGCGTTCCGGGCTCATAAGTCTGTAAATAGATAAGAAATAATAAACATCCAAGTCTGACCTCGAAGACTACGTTTTCTGTCTTGGCAAGGAAAAAAAGAAGCCAGAACCTTCACACATCCTAAACCCACTCACAACCCCCAGCCCACGGGCTCCTCACACTTCCTCTGACCCTGCAGGATTCCTCAGCTGCAGTAAAAGGTCTTAACAGAACAAATCAAAGTCTTCTATCAAAATGCCTTCACAGGTGTAGGTTCAAGAGGCAAAAAGGCAGGACAAGGTTTAGTAATTATAGGACTGTGTCCTGGGTTACTCTGAATCAGAAGACCATGATGAAGACATGTATAATTGAAAAGTGCCCTGGTGCAGCAGCAGGGCTCCTGCACTGCCCAGATTCCCAAGGCACCTGTACACGGAGTAAGCTTTCATGCCAGGACTCCCTTCAGACATGCTTTATAAAAATGAAGTTTGCTTTTGAATTCTGAAGCCATAAAAACACAATTAGCAGGAAAAGAGGGTGTAAGCAAACCTGCTTGGACATTCATGTATCCAAAGTGTGCTTTCAGAGCCACAGGAAGCCAAGATGGTGCTGTGCCCAGCCTGGGACCTCCAGAGCCACCCAGGCTGCAGGGGCAGCTCAGCCCCACTGCCCTCCCCTGCCCTGCACACCTGTGCCTCACACCTGTGCTGCCATGGGCCATGGACAGACACTCAGGTATCAAAGGTCCTGGCAGCCTGAGGGCTCAGAGCAGGAGCAGCTCCAGCCCTGGGCTCAGCACCCTTGGGGCACACCCAGCAAGGAGCAATGGGGCACAAGGCCACCCTCCCTGTGTGGTGTCACAGCTGTCCCCTGCCTGACCACGGCCACCAGCCCACAGAGACAGGCCACAGCACCCCAGCTGCGCAGTTACATCAGATTCCACTCTTCAGACACAGCAGAGTGCTGTTCTATAGAGTCTGACCATAAAAAGATGTATGCTAACAGCAGGGAACAGAACAGTTGCTGAACTATTGATTTTTAATTAATGCTCATTTTGTAATTACTTGTCTTTCTTAATTAAATTGCTACGCTGGAATGCTGGAGCATCCCTAGAGGTTGGTATGCTGTTCCTCCTCTACCTGGAATGTTTAATTCTTAAAGGTAAGTTGCACATCTTTAGAACACCTGTAGGACTTCAGAATGTAACCCAGGTTTTGGAGGATATAATACTATGGGCAGGAAAATGCAGAGGATCATGACTGGGCCAAGGGCATCCTCAGCTTGGAAGTCTCTTTCTGACACTGCAACGAGAGCTGTTGACCTTCTACCAGAGGCTGAGAACAGACAGAAAATCATGTTTTAACTGACCCTCGTGTGAGTTTACCACTTGACAGAGAAATAACATCTGTGATCACCTACTGAGACTGTCGTATTTTGGGGTGGGAATGAAACAGCTTTAATTACATTACATTTATCCCATGGATAGATACTGTCATAACCCAAATATAGCAGAAACAGGCACCAGCAGCCCTTTGCTTCACTGTCTAGCTCAGAATATATTCAGTTTTATCTAGCAGCACCTACTCCTTCCTGATGTCAGCTATGGAGCAGGCTCTGCCCCCTGAGCTCAGCTCTCCTGAGCCTTTCACTGATCCCACACAGGGGATAAGCCTGAGAGCTGAGCTGTTTCCTTCTGCCACAGGTAAACAGAATGAGCCTCACCACCATCCTCAGCTGAGGCTGCAAACAGAATCAAATGATGTCAGGAAAGGAGACAGAAGTCTTCCCAGAAGGGAGGAAATACTGAAAAAAGGGGGTATTTATTGCATTCCTTAGGTATGAAATGGGCAAGGACTTTTAGGGGAAGCAGCATCTTTTAGTGGGTTAAAAATGCTTCTTTTTCCTGCAAACCATGTCTGGCCTCTTACCCATTGGTGTTACAATACCATTAGTGTTATGCTATGACTGTATTGGAAAACCTAAATGAGATGAAGTTTTCACAGTGAGACATTCAAAAAACAAGAGGAAAAATAAAACAACTGAAGATTTAAGGAGAGGAGGCAGAAGAGGTTTTTCTTATAGCAAGAATCCCTCGAGTTCTCTGCAGCATCTTCCCTCTCTTCTGAGCCTTGCACCTTGGTTCCTCCCTCCCCTTCAGCCCAGCCAGATGCTGCTGTAAAGATCATTTTCTCTACTAGAGAGGCTGTCCCAGGAGAGCTCTACTGCAAAATGTGGGCTTCCCCCTGAGACCTCCCCAGGGATCTCTTTGGAGACCCTTTGCAGCTTCCTCAGTTCTGCTCTGAATCACATCAATTCAAATTTCCACCTGGTATCAGTGGAAAAAAAGAATCTGCTTGTGTTGTACCAGTGGACTCCAAACCCACAAATTCCTGCTTGTGTCCGAGAGGGGATTTTGGGTTTCTTTAGAGATTTCTGAACCTCAAGGAGCATTTCTGTCCATGAGAGGGGCATTTCCCCCTGGAGCCTGCACTTTGCCTCTCCATCCCCTGACCAGGGGCTGAGAGTCCTCTGCTCTCCCCCTCCAGCAGCAGCTCAATAACCCATTTCCCTTCTTTGCCTTTCCTGCTGAATATGCTGTATTTTTCCCCAGTAACTCCTCATTTTTTTCCCCTGACTCAGCCTGCTGCAGAATCTGAGCACTCATTTACTATGGAGCTCTTTACTCGTAAGCTTATTATCTTCCATTTATCTGCATTGAGCTATGCTGCCCTATTACAACCCAGGTACTCCAAATTAATCCCCATCACGTATCAGATTAAATTGTTTCTCATTATCTGCTTGACTCTCAATTCAGTACCATTTGTAAAACTAAAACCTACTTTTCCATACTATTAATCAAGATTTTTTTTTGTGACAACAAGCCACTGCATCTCAATCTGAATAATCTAAACCAGTTCAAGTAATATTTCTCCTGCCAGCCAAACCTGAATATTTCCATATTTTTGTTTTTCCTTTCTTTTGAAGTCCCTCTCCATAATCACCATTTGAAACACTAATTTAATGCACTTAATGCACATTTCTCTAACTTGTATTGTCTCCTTACCGCTAAAGGTTCTCAGTGGTCAATATCTTACATGATCAGATCAATCACAGCAAATGCAGCTGTTTTAGGAGACCTGATAAAACAATGTCCTATTGCCTTTTTAAATGTATTAACAAGGCAATTTCCTTACTGCTTGTTGGTCCACAATCAGAGAGAGCACAATTGTGACCTTGGAGGGAAGACAATTCTCAGGCCATAGGTCAGACAAGAGCCAAGTCTGAGGAGATATTAGGGGAAAGCCTGATCTGCTCTCTGACTCCAGGACTTACAGGAACATTCTCAGAGGATTAATTTTATATTCCTGATTGCCACTCCCTCCACTGTATTTATCCACTTGTAAAATGGAGAAGGGGAGAAATAAAAGAAGACACATACTTGAAATTTAATTTACAAAATGGTCTTGTTCCAGAACAAAACAGCCTTGGTTTATTGTGCCTTAGTTATCAAAAGCACTTCAGGCTGCACTGAAGGGCAGGTCAGCACAGGAGGGTCCTCACTGACAGCCCACATCTCCCAGTGCATCACCTCTGCCAGCAGAACTCTGCAGACAGACAAATGGGTCTGAAACCCACTGACAACAACTTTCTGAACTTAGGCTCATTAATTAACTGGAAATAGCTCTCTGCTGCATCCCAAATGCTCCTTGGAGTGAAGTTCAAACCACACTAGAACTCACGGGGGCTCTCCAAGGGCTGCATTCCTTCCCAGTGGGTGGGGACGTCAGAGATATTCCTGTTCTCCTCTTTCCTACACAAAGCTGGTGCACACTCTGGCCCTGGACAGATGTTCTACAGCAGCAGCAAACATGGCTGAGGAACTTCCTTTCTACAAAACTCTACACAAATCAATATTCCATTAACACACCCTGCTAGTCTCTGTGTACTTTAAGGAAAATATGCTTTTGTTTAAAAATACCGAAACCTACTCTGCCTAGAAAATCCAGTTAAAACGTGGGTAAGACAAAGGAAATTGTAAGGTAAGTGAAGATGATTGCATCAACCATTTTTTCAGAGAAATTTTGTTTTCTGAGAGGAAAGCAGACCACCAAGCACATGGAGCCTCTTGAAGATGAAATGACTTTCAAAGAGATGCATTTGGGTCAAGATACAGATCTCTTCAGCCTCTGGACATTACTCTGACAGTGTGACAGGATGGTTCTGTGCAGGGCAGAGAGCTGGGCTCAGTGTGGGTCCCCTCCAACCTGACCATCCCATGAGTCAAACAAGGCTGAGCCCCTTCCTTGGTCTGCTGGAGATGCTGTGGCCTCCACTGTCCAGATGATCTAACATCACTGCTGCCCCCAGACAACAGCACACCTGCAATTCAGAAAAACTTCATCCCCTCAGGCTTGAAATCCATGCAGGAAATTCACCCCTGTGCCTTGTGGGTGCCTGCAGCACTGCTCTCCTGCACAGAATGCTGCTCAGTGCTCACACAGTTCATGCTCAGAACGAGCTTTTCTCCTTGTGGGATTCCTGCCTCCCACTGCTTAACAAGAGACATGAAACTACAGCACTTCCTACCAAGCTGACACTACTCAGCTCCCTTCACACTCAGTCACAACACCTCTGAATTAATTGTCCTAATCAAGTGATTTTGCCATGAAGAACAATTTGATATACTGTGCAGGGTATCTAATCTGGTCTCTGCATTGATATTTCCCTTCATTCACTATAAGAAAGAACACACTCCAAGCCTTCCCATTATTTCACACTAATAGATTTAATTATAGTGTGAAGGCTACAGGAAATATCTCAAAACTGTCTCAAGCCATTTCATATTTTTGTTATTGTTAAGAAAGCACAAAACTCCAATACACTTGACTTTTATCTGCCCTTTGTGCAGAGGGAACTAAAAGGGGATGTAACATTCTTAAAAGAATAACTTAAGGTCACAGCAAGGCTCCTTCTAACCATCAAAATGTATGAATGACCTAACACAAGTAAGAACTCATGTATTCCCTGAAGGAAATCACATCCTTAAGTGGAAATACCCTGTCCTGGGACAACAGCAATCAGTGCTGCAGGGCAGCTCACCCAGTCCATAAACTGCAAATCTTTCAAAGAATTAAACTGTGCCAGGGAGATCAGCAGAGCTCAAGCACAAGCTCCTTTGGCTGGGGGGATGACGTTTTCTACTGTTTCTTCAGGCTCATTAATCTTTTAACTTCCAGTCCACAAACTCAGCAACCAAGAAGGAAATAAGATGACCCTAAACCACAGGAATTCAACTGACTTTTGAATTTTAATACACACTCTAATGTCCTGGCTATTTCTCTGCTATACTTTGTACTGTTTGTCATTGGTGCCCTTTTCTCTGTCAAACAGAGTGAACACTGCAGGTGTGGGCAGAAGAGATTTCAGACAATATCCTTTCCTGAATCTGTTTATTGCCATAGGACTTGAGCTTCCAGATTGGATATGCACAGGGAAAATATGAAACAGAAGATATGGCCATCCTCTACTTTCACCTGTGATGTGATTGTTTGTTACCAGTGAAAGAAATAAAGGGATTTTACTAGTTTTTGCTCTTCAGTTGGAAGATCTTTTTTTAGAGAAACTAAATTTTTCTCCAGCAGAAATAATTTTTAGTCCAAAGAAAGATACATGTTTGGGTTGAGGACAATGAAAAGAGTAAAATTCTGCATTCACTATTAACATAATAAATGGCTTTTAAAAAATAGCACAGATGAAGTCCTCAACTTCAAACAGGGCAATGCCAATGTGAGCAAGGGGCACCACACAAAAAATAACAAGTCTTGTTTTTACAAGACAGAGAAAGAGATCTCCAATCTCTTAGACTCTTAACACTGTTGCACTTAACACTAGATTTTTAGAGACCATAAATAAGCACAAAACTAGTTGTGAATTTGTTCTGCAAATCAACTGCAAGAAGTGATCTGTTTTGATCCTTCCCTGGAGTCCCATCTTAAATCAAAGTACTACAATTTAATCTTTTAACAAGTTTCCTTTCTAATGAACCTGCAGCCTTACAAGTCCCTTGAGATATCTGATGTGTGAGTTTAGATTTGCATGTTTTTCCTTATAAACCTTGATTTATAGATTATAAAAAAAAAAATTCCAAGGCTTTGTGCCCTGAAAAGTAAGTGTTCATAAGCTCCAGGAGACTGGAGAGGTGACAGTGCTTTACTGGGCTTTCCTCTCCCTCGCTGCCCCTGCCTCCCAGCCAGAATGTTTCCTTCAGGGTTGAACAGAAATGGACTTTAGGGCAACAAGAGCCTGAGCTCAGACATGGACCCAGAGGGAGAGAGAAAGACTGGTGAGGCAGAGGTTACAGAGACTGCTAGAAATAAAACAGGGAATGAAGGTCCAGAGCTTGGCACCTGAATAACAAACAGCTCCTGCAGGAGGGGAGAGATAAAGATAGAACTGCTCTGCACCACCAGCTGAAGCCACTGGTGCCTTTCACAGGGATGTGATGAAATCTCTGGGGATGTATCACAGAGCTCAGAGGGCAAACTGGCCTGCAGCCCAACACCTCTCAGTGCCCACATCTCAGGAGGAGTGGATTCCAATAAATAAAAGCCTGGCCAAGGACTTACAAAGAAAAATGTGGGCAAGGGTCCATCTCAACATCATCCTGCTGGAAACAAGCTGACTTTAAAAGTTGGCACTGAAACTACTGAAAAAAAACAACCCGACTCCAAACCACACCACTAAAAAACCTGGCAGCAGTGTTGGGTTTGGGTTTTGTTACCATGTCCTTTTGAGACATTAGTTTTTAAAAGGCACCTTCTGAATTCCGTTGAGACAGTACAAATTCTGCTACAGGAGAGATTACATCAATAACAAATTGCCATAGTGCTGCACTGTGATTTTCCTCAGTCTCCTGGATGAACAATTACACTCATGTTTTCATTTGCATGTGCAAATTAAAGAATCTGTCATAAAAACGTCTGACCAGACATCAACTGGCAGATTCTATAGAAGTCAATGTACTTCATTAAAAGTACATAAGGATATGAAAAATCTAATTGTGTGACTGGAATGCACTGTGTAGAGCATTAAATAATGCCATGCATGTAATGGTATGTCCAGAGCTGTGAATGTGGGGTTGGAGAGGCAGCTCTGTGCTGCGTGTGCAGCTGGGTGCTCAGGCAGGGGCTCTGATCCTCACAGGTTGAGGCAGAACCACCCACAGAGAACACACCACCTTCCTCTAGCAGTGCTGGCATAACAAAGGGGATGCTACTCAAAGTTCAGCTGAGACACTTGCCTGTTTTTCTCTGGAGATCTTTTGTCCTCTCAGGTAACTTCTCCCACTGTGAGGTGTCCATCCAGGCTTCCAGCCCCTGTCTAACACAGTGTCCTTCCAACCACTGGAGCTCAGGATCTCTCTACTTCAGTTTGGGATCCCACCTGCAGCCAACAAGTCCATCCAAAAGCCGGTGCTCACCTGCCCACATCACCACCTTCTCCTCCACTCTCCCTGCAGACTTTCTTCCCCATCTCCAGACTCACCTTCTCCCACCTGAACCTCTCCTTCTCAGTACCACGATGCTTTAGAGTCCACAGACTGCCCTCTCCTTCTGGGTGTTCTCCATATCCATTCTCCTGTCACTTTTTGTCACTCTATTCAACTCATCTTCCCTCCTGATGATCATCCTGTATCACACTGACTGTATATTTCACTGCACGTATCATGCAATGCACTACATCAAGTTCTTTTCAGTTAAAACAGTCATTTGCTGAACACGCTTCTTTGTTATTAGCACAAAGACCAGCAAAATTCCTCACTATTTTTACATTTATCTAATTTAATATCCAAGTCACTAAAGAAACCACTTACTTGCATTTGGCAGCTCAAGTCCCATTCAAATTTTTGCTTACTGCTCGTTTCACAGTATATTTAATCTAAATTTATCATAAAAAGGCCAGGCCCATGAACTGCATTGGATTAATGCTGACAGCTCACCATTAGAAGGGAAGATCTTATGTGAAGCTTAAACATTTTCTACTAACACCACCTGAGAAACACTAGCAATATTGAGGTCAGTTTCGCCACTTGCCTGAAATGAGAAAATGATTATACTTACCAGAGGTAAGAGCAACTAGAAAGAAAAATTTGGTCTTTAATTACTGACTCTACCAAGCTGGAGCTGCAGACAAAGAGAAGCAGGGGCAGGCACCAATTAAGCAAAGGTGCACAACTGAAATTCACCCTGCAGTTTTTTTTTTAACAACTCCTGCAATTAAGTGTTAATTTGATGTCACCTGTTGCAGAAATGAAAAATCCTGGGACCGTTCAGAGGAAAAGCACATTTAGAGACCAGACTGACAGTCCCCACAAAGGTGGTTTATGCTGTTGAATTCCTTTTCAAAAGGTGGAGGAGTCAGCAGCAGGTGCACTGCAGGTTCAGATCCTTGTCCTGGAGAGGCTCCCATGGCTCCTGTCCCTGCAGCACTGAAGGGAAGCTGGGAAAGCCCAAAGCAGTGATGTCCTCGAGGACAGGCAGAGGACAGCAGGGCAAACCCTTCTTCCTGAGGCCACCAGCCCACAGCTCTGCCACTGGGGCCCTGCATGGCCTGGGAAGTTTGGTAACAGTGGATGACCCACCCTCCAGGGATGGTGAAGTCTCAGGCTGCTGTATGGGGCAAGTCCTGCTGCTGTGGGGTACAGACACCTTCTCACTCCCCAGAAACCTCTCAGTGTCATCCTTTAACCACAGTAGGCTCCAGGCCCAGCTGAGCCTCCAAGCTTCTCAGAAAGGCTGTGAGGAACACAGCTGAGCAATGAAGTGCACCTCTTCCACAGGAGCCAAGCACAAAAACCTGAGACAAGGGCATTATAAGAAGAAAAACCAAGGAGAAGGAGAAAGACTTAGCTGTTTTTTGAAAAACATTTGTTAACAAACCCCAACTTCCAGCAGAGCAATTGAGGCAAAGCCATCTTGGGTCACTTTCTTTTTCTTCTGTGTGGGGCTCAGAACAATCAGGATGCTCAGATATTTGTAAAACATTACCCTGAGTCACCACTCTGCATTGAGGTTCTCACCTCTCTATGCCACAGGCCACACAAAACAAACTAAAATCTGACTTGATGAGGCTGGCACAGAGTTAAGAGTGGCCACACGTTCTTATTCTGTCATGAGAGCTGAATTTGACCAGATAGAGTAGAACAGTGAGAACTAAGACAGCTGCACCAATAACCTTTCCAGAAGGGACTGTTGTGTAACGTGGAAATGTCAAGCGTGAAAGACAGCTTGTAACTAAAGACTTCTTGTGCAGTAAGTTCTGCACATTCCTAAGTTTTTCCTTCCTACATCAACATGCAGAAATTATTTAGCACACTTGAAAAATGTGGCAGACAGCTTAGATCAGGAATATCCAAGATGCCTGGAAAGGATTTCTCCTGGTTTCCTTTTCAGGAGTTCACCACTGTGTCACTGAAGAGGAAGTACAGCCGTGTGCTGGGAACACTCTGCAGTTCAGAACCTCTGCAGGCTTATGTGCCTTGTAATCTCTAGGGCTTACATCTTTGTAATCTGTCTTTCAGGAAAAAAGATCAATCTGTTTTCAAACACATGGCAGAAAGTACCAAACACCAGGAACAACACCCAGCAAACACCTGTTAATCCCTCCTGAGCACCACTGCTTGGCACTACACCTTTCTGTCCTGGATGACAAGGGCTGCATTAAAAGAAGACCTGCAAATATTTTGTACTGTCCTACAAAAGCTGGAGCTTTTTAAGCATATAAGCAAGATCAAAGAAGTTGTACACAGCAGGAAAATTCTGTAGATAGATACCAGTGGGCAAAAATCCTGAATATGAAACAGTCTGAGCAATGACTTTTCCCCAAACACTCAGATAGTACTGAAAAAGCATTCAATAACTTTACGTAAGTGTTCCATGAAAATTCTGGCCTTTTGCAATCTTGGTGCTGACTGAGGTCTGGGTAAAGCTTCTTCAGTTTCTTTTGCTTTCAGGTCAGAACACTTGAAAAAGAACAAGAAGTAGAGACAAATGTACTACCACACAAAGTTAACAGCTTATGCAATCAGAAAGTAACAGCAGTGCACATTACTGCACAGCACAGACCCGAAGGAAAATGCACTGTTGTGAAAATTCTTCAGCTTTGTTCAGAAAGCATCCCCACCCCTGCCAGAGCAGGGTGCAGAGCAAGGAGAGTGAGGGGAAAACCTTGAGGGAGCTCAGGGAGAGCAGAGTGAGCTCCAAGTTAGACTGAGCGCCTCTTCTTTTCCAGAAAATCCAGGACAGGAGGAGCCTGCTGGACTCTGGTGAACTTTGCTGTTTATTTTTGTGCCCTCAGAGGCAGCAGCTGCTGAAGGCCAAGACTGCTGATGGGACGAAGAGCAGAAACCCCTGAGTCAGGTGTGGGCTGAGCTAAGCCTGGAACTGGAAACCATGGACAATTACCTGTCTGAGCTAATTACCCCTGAGGTGAGCAATTCCAGCACACAGGTGTGGCACAGAGGATCTTTGCTGCTCCACAACACAGCATGTCCTTGCCCTGGTCCCCCTGAACCTGACTACCCTGGGCAAGGGAACAACTCTGCAGTGCAGCTGGGAATTTAATTCCTCCTCATTTACAGGCTCAGCCTAACCTAGAACATCATCATGGAAGATCTGTCATGAACCCAACCCAAAGGCACTTTGTGTTTGAACACTACATTAGCACTGATAAAGACAGGTTTGTGCAATAATTATGATGGGGTGTGTAGCTCAGTAAGGTACAAAGGAAAACATTCATTATTAATAAAGAACTACATCTCCTTCTTTAAAATGGGGACAGATTGAAGAACAAGTCTGATGCTTTCTCAGGAGAGTCATGGGATGGAAAAGGAGCAAGACAAAGGCCTTCCCCCATGCAAGGAACACTCTTTGAAGATCTCAGAGTCCTTTAAAGATGAGATGAGAAAAGAATATCAGGGTGACTCATTTGGTCTAAATGTCCTACTTCAGCTATGCTAAGTGCCAGATACTGTCTCCACAGTGAATATTTACTTTGAGATTAGAACAAAATAGCAAAAAGCACAGATAGAAGATTTCGCTCGAAGAGTACACAGGTAAGGTAAGAGAAAGCATTTCTTTTTGGGTTGCCATGACCTGTTCAGGGCTAAGGCCAGGTCCAGTTTGAGAATTAAAAATCACCATCTTGAAATGAAAGTTCTACAACTGCTCCTACGTAATGCCATTACTGACTCAGACTTTTCTGATGCTACAGATCTGGCCAACAATTGCACTACTTACATTTACAGCTGCACCTTTGGATTTTACCACCAGGAAAACCTACTTCAATAAACCACTTCATTATTAGCTAGCTTTATTACTGACATTTAATCTTCATTTCCTCCAGACACATTATTCCTAGATGTGAGTCTGACAAACAGACCAAGGTCTGCATGCTGTTTCCTGGACTGTTGTGTGCAGACACAGTGAGAAGGTTCTCCCCAGACCCTTCCAAAGACAATAAAGTGCCTAGTGCTCAGGTGATTCAGTAGGCAGTGTTAGTGCTACTCATTCTAATGAGATGTCCAAGTGATGATGATCCTTCTCTTCCCTCTTTATAATGGGAAACATTAAATTTCTCTGCTGCTCAGGACTCCTATGATGACTTGCAGGTTCAATCATGAATCATCATGGCAATAAGGACCACATTAACTGCTGAGGGAGTCAGAAAAGAAGAAATCAAACTTAACCATATGAAGGAGTTCTGATCTCATTTGCAGACAAGTAAATATTGAGTAAATCTTGGATTTTGGTGGAATTACTCTGGATTTGCACTGTCTGAGCCTGAACCCCAGCCAGGCCCAGCCTGTGTTCAGGTAAGCTCATTAAACAGCTCCCAACCCCTGTGACTCTGCTGGGAGCACTCGTGTTTAAAGGTAATCTCATGCTTAAAGGCTTTGGAGGATGATCGGGGCAGGAGGACTGAGCTGCTCTGCTGGGTGTCCTGAGCTTCCTGAAGCAGGAGTGAAGTCACCCCTGCCTCCCAGGCCCCTGAAACAGGAGGTTATCAGCTAATCACTCAAGTCACTAAACAGCTAATCACTGTTTCTCTTTGGAGGAAAAAGCCATTCTACTCGTGGCAGCTGCAGACCTTTGCCTTTTGGTCTCTGTCCCTCCTTTCAGATCATCCTTCACTGCAGATGTCGGCCCACAGCTGCAGCAACTCCACGTGGACCCAGACAGGCATGATTTAAGCGTTTATTTTCATTTGGTAATGGAGAAGATTTAGGCATTGCTCAGCTGCTTCTTGCCAGTGCCAGAACCCGGAACAAGGTGAGGTGAAAGCTCCACATTCCCCACAGGAGGGCCTGAGAGGTGCAGGGAAAAGCAGATTCAAGAGGAAGGCTTTGCTGAAGGAAAGGGCAGTGAGGGCTGCAGTATCAGCCAACAGCAGAGTGCCTGCCTTCCCTGGGGTGAGCAGCCCCAGGACAGACAGCTCAGCTGCAACAGGAAAGGGTTAAATGGCAAGAGCAAACGGGACACCAAGTCCTTGCTCTCCACTCCACTGAAATGAGAAGACAGGAGGAAAAACACATATGGAATGTGGTGAGTTCAGCCCCAGAGGACCATCACCTGGGAGAGGTTTCAGTAGGATCAGGTGAGGGAGCACAGGCACTAGGGGCTGCCTCCTCCCCAGCAGCTGGGCCAGGTTAAACCTGAGCTCAGGGAAGGTTTAACTCCTCATGGGTGTCTCACTGCCACGTGGGGCTGCTCTGACTGTCCTGGACATTCTGCTGCTCCATCCTTATTATCCCTCACTGGAACACAAAGTCATTTTTAGTTCTGAACAATATGTAAAGTTTAAAAGCCTCTCACAATTCTCTGATTTCCAACACAGTTCTCCTCCCCCTTCTTCTTCCCTCTTCTCCTCTAAAATGCAGAAATACACATGCATTAACATAATTAAAGGATCGAGCAGGGCTAATAGGACTGATTTAGTCTAGAAGAAAAGGATATAATTAGAGTGCCAAGTAACTGTGCTGTCAGTGGTGACACGATGCTTGGAGCACCAAAGGGACATTCTGTATCAACATAAAGGCTCCACATTTCTGCTGGTGACAGAAGTGGAGTGCACAGGGAGCAGGTGGAAGAGGCAGTGCTGAATGTGCTGAAATATCCAAATATCCCAGCTCTGCCTCAGCCCCAGGACTGGCTCTACCCCTCACTCCACTGCTAGGGATGAAGAGAACAAGCCATTGTCAAGGGCAACCACAAAGCTGCTTGTTTCACATTAGCATCCTTAACATTTTCCATCTAATCAGATTTCCTGTTGGTTGAGGAAAGCTGCCTTTCCTCATCATCAGCTGCTATCCCAGATTTCCCTCTCCCCCATCCCAAATATGTATTTTGCCATGCTTGTCTGCTTTTCTGTGTAAAAAGGTTATGTATGCCTGGAGGGAGACTAAATGTTAAAAAAAAAAAAAAAATCCCACATGAAAACAGAACTATGGGCAAGTGTCCAAAACTCTTGACTGTGTGACTGTGACTAACCAATGGCTGTTTTTTAAAAACATTTCTCCCATTTTATTCCGTTCCCTGGATATAATAATACAACTCAAATTAGTTTTCCAGGAGCTGACTCCTTTTTATGTAACCATGTTTTATAGAGATAGCAGCAGCAGCTTATGTTTAAACTATTTAAGAGAACAAATAGCTGCAAAATGTACTTCAGATGGCCCTTCTCCTGTTAGCAGTGTATTCCTGACTTGAGGGAAGCTACAAAAACACTCTGTATTTTGCTGCTGCGTGGGTGCAGTTGTAAATAATGCCCAATGCCCACAGGACCAGCATCCAGGTAAGGGATGTCAGCTCTGCTTGTTTTACTGCCTTTGAGAGACCCACGACATTGTCAACTGAGGAATGACTTTGACAAAACAAAGCTGGGAAGATGCAGAACAAAGCAGCAGTTCAGTTTCTACCACAGTCCCCATTTCCCCAGAGCAGCAGGGAGGGCAGCACTCTACCTGAGCTCAGCCCAGGCTGGCAGCAGCACCCTCAGGGCACGGGGCTCAGATGGGAATTTCCACATCTGGGGAGTTCTTATCATTGTGATTTCCTGTTTTTCTCCTTCCTCCAGCTCCCACCACTCACTGCAGTTACTGGGCCAAGGACCTTCTCTGTGTCCTCCAGGCTGGTTCCAAAGGAACTGCCCTGGGCCTGCTTTCCTGAGGTGCATTTGAAGCATGTTGTGAATAAAGATGGTGCTGCAGCCAAGCAGGCAAGGTGTGGGGAAAAGAACGAGAAACCAAGGCAGATTAATTTAGGAAACATGGATCTCATTTTCTCATTCCCACTTTTGCTCTTAGAACTAAGCCCAAGATAGGAGAAATGACAGACCAGCAGGTTCAGATACCAGTGTGATTTAAGATACCAGTGGTATTTAAGCCTCTGAGCAAATAGCAGAACATTCCCCAAACACCTCCACAAAAAGCCTGGAAATTTTTTTTTTTTTTTTTCTTTTTTTTACCTAGTGTCATCCTACATGCCTAGGGAGTCCAAAACCTGAAGTGATAAATGAGGCTCCCCAAGCACCACCCCTGTATGAAAGTGGTTAAAAGGTGCAGGGAAATCCATCATCTGAACAAAAGAGTTGCAAAGTTAGAAACATGCAGGCTTTACTCTGTGTTCCATGCCGTTATTCAGCAGATTAAAAAGGTGCATTTTTGTACTCTCTGCAGAGTCTTCCAAGTCTGCAATTTTCCACAGAACTTCCATTATGACATTTTACTTGGAGAACTTTGTAGTTGTCATACTTCCCAGTACCTTCAAAAATGTGTAACTTATGTCACAGTAACAAGTTTAAACATTCCTTTTCCTTTATCCTAGCAGCACAACTGAGCTGTTAACTGCTGGGCTCACACTGGAAAGGACTTCTGTTAAAATTTGTTTCAGCCACCCCATTAACTTCGATGGACTGTGGCAGGGTTTGCATGAAAAGCACAGTGCAGATAACCTCACAATCAAAATTCTGCAAGCTTCATGCCAACAAACCACTGAGGATGACACGCATCAGTCTTTCAGTGGGTCTAACACCACTGCCAAGCAATTCACAGATTCTGAAGAACAAGATAAATGCAGCCCAGGCAATTTGAGCTACAATAGAGGCTAAAAGGATTCCTGATCAGATCTTCTCCCTCCCGTGCTAGAGACAACATCTTTCAGAGAAACACACATAGAAATCACACAACAATACAAACTGACACCCCTCTGAATTCCAACCCCTCAGGTGGTGGCAGGACAAGCCAGTGTGGCCATGGCTTCTTGTGCCTGTGTAGGAGTGCAACAGGATGGATAAACAAGGGAAGAGAAATTCATCCTTGTGCACAGCAATAAAAGATGGCAAGCCTTCCCCTCAGAACCAAACATTTTCCCTGAGAATGAATACCAGTGCCATATGCCACAGAGGAAGGAGTAACGCAGCTGCTGCTGCAGACAGACACTGTAGATTTATGCAGAACCTGAGAGCAGCAACTCTTGCCTTCCAGGCAGCTCCAGGGCCACACTGATGCTCCCCAAGCCTTCCCTCAGAGCCTGCACTGTGTGAGCCTTTCTCAGCAGATCCCAAATTCCCCAGCCCAGAGAAAAGGCCCAGCATTGCTCTGCTTTCCTTGCTCCTCTTGGTCAGACCACTGGGGTGCCAACTGGTCATTTATTCACCAAAATGATCAGCCCAGCTAAGAGCCAGTCTTCTGCAGGAATCCAGTTCCCAGTGCAGGTTCCACTGAAATAACCACAGGCTTCTGCTGGAGTTTCACACGAGCACGTGGAGAATTCACAGTACAGCACGTCAGTCAGGTGTGGAAGGTGTGGGGCCCACCTTTCATGCCTCATGGCTGTGAAATCTTCCTGCTTCTCAAATATGTGCTGAGCACCTGTAGAAGCTCAGCTGCCATCGCCTTCCTAGAGGAGCTTGACAGGAACAGTTCTGGGCTCAGAATTCACTCAGGAATGGAGAAAATAAATTTGTAGAAAATAGCAGCATCCTTTTTTGTAGAAAACAGTAACATCTATATTGTCTCACCCCTCACAGGACCACCACAAACCCTGAACAGATGACAAGAAATCCATGACGTCTGCTAAGCCAGAGGAGTGGTATAGGATTCACCTGTCCTTTGTGTGTACTGAGTCATGAAATCACAACTTCTATCAGGTCAGCCCCAGAACTGACAGGACAACTCGACTTTCTTCAAACCCCAATTTTAACGTTCACTTACATCATCACTGAGACCAGAAACCTCTCCCCAGGCCTTAAACCAGAATGTGCATCAGAGTTAATATTTCTGGTGAGATGAAAAATGCTATTTTAATAAAATGCTTTTATTTTAGAAGATACAAATCTCCTACAGGTGGTAAAAGAACATTCATGCAAAATTCAAGGTATGTAGCAGAAGAAAGCAATTGACTGAAATATTTTGGGCTAATAGTGACAGCTCAGCAACTGATGCCCATCATTACAGAGAGAATAATTCAAGTGATTTGTAATAAGGACTCCAACCTGCTCACTCTGTCATTCCTGCAGACTCGATTGTGGCAAAATCCAGCCCTGAATATTTCATCTTAAAACACTTCTACCAGCAGCAGCGTTATTTGTCTCGGCAGATACTGGAGCTTATGCAAAAAGTAGATGGATTACCATGTGGAATATGAAGCAGTAATACAAAACACATAAGGAACAATAGGAGAAAGTATTAAGAAATATAATTTCAAATAGCTTAATCTTATGTACACTAGATGAATGAGATATACCTCATTGGCAATTTCATATCAGTAAACACAGCATGAGGAGAGACCATACCTTTGCTTTATCTGAAAAGGAAAACAATCTACTATTTTTTTTTTTTTCTGCTCTGCATGCATTTCATTTCCCAAAATGCAACCAAGCGTGCATTACATACAAAGTTCATCCTGCTTCACCCAAGAACAGCTGCCATGAGCATTCTCTAGCACTATGCAGAAGCCTTATGGAGTGCAAGGTGCTGGGGACAAGCCGAATCTGAGTCTGAGTGCCAGGCCTGGAGCAGAGTGCAGCTTCAGAAAACGTTACTGCAAAAAGACCCGGCTGGGAATTGATGCCGTTTGAGCAGCAAGCAGCTTTTTGGCAGCCAAAAAAAAGGGCAGTGTGTAATGATGAGAGCTGAAACAAACAAACTTTATTGGAGGAAAAGCAGCGTCAGTTCTCTCCCGGAATGATCCCGTGAGGGGCTCAGGTTGCAGTGTCCTGTGGGAGCACCAGGCACTGACAGGCAAGCAAAGGGACACGAGTGCATCACCCGCACCCAACACAGGCTGGGGACACACAGCACACCCGGGGACATACATAGAGAAAGAAAATAAAACAAACAGAACATGGATCCATAGTGCCACAAACCTTCCGGCTCTGTGTTCTCTTTGAGGTGCACTTGCTTCAGTGGGCAGCAGAAGATTTCGTGACACTTAGCACGAAAAGGGGACTCTTTTTTCTTTAATTCCGCAGATTGGATGGAATCTTGCCGTAACATAATGTACTCCTGTGTGCCAGGGGGAGCGTCATCCATAACTGTGGTCACCACATAACAAAATGAACTCAGGTTAGAGCTTGAGGAATGCAATCCCAAGAATAAAATCAACTACATTAACGTCAGGGAGGGGGGGAAGACAGGAGGGGAAGAAAGGTTCATAGGAAGGAAAATAAACTTTAAAGTGCAACGTATCTTAGTCATGGTGATAGAAGGGTGGGTAAAAAAACATTTACTTTTACAAACAATGCTTCTCATAAACCTCAACACTTAATCCCATTTCATGCAGCTTTGATAAACAGTAGAACAACACCCCACTCTGAAAAGCAACGCAGTTCCCTCCTGTATTTGCTTCATTCTCCTAGCACCTCCATCTATTCTGCATGCAGATTAGGAGGAGAGCAAACCAAACACGCTTTTATGGCCTGGGCACAGGCAATGCCTGCACTGGCAGCAGTAAGCAATCACCCCACTGTTGCCCTGAATTTTCCTGCTTTCCAGTGTTTGCAGTTTGTAGTGGAGATTCTCACGCAGCTTCATATAAACTATGTACATATTTAGAATTTATCTATTTTGTTTACATATTTCTCCACTCAGAGGAGGAATGTGATTGATGGTGATGATCACCAACCAGGTCAGAAAGGTGGCACCCTGTGTAGCTAATCTTTTGCCTCCTGATCAAGATGTATAAAAGATGGAGTCAGAAAATTAAAATAGAAGCTTTTCCTGCCTGACCTTCCATGTCTGCCTTGTTCTTCGTGTGCCTGAAATTGCCACAACCCCAAATCTGCAGGCAGTGCCACACCAGGTATCTGCTCCCCAAAGCACAGAGAATGTGCCTTTATCAGGATGCAGAATTTTCCCCCATCCCTCAGAGCAAGGATAATCCAGTGACATTGGACTCCACCATAACTTCCAACAGATAGAAGAGTGGATGTACAGAGAGAAAGCACATTAATCCTTCTGACGGTTTTCTTGTAAAACAGCAAGTAATTTTTAAAGTTGATCTTACAAATCAATACTGTCATTAACGACATAAAGGATATGCAGTCTGAAATGCTTCTGAATGGGGTCAGACTATTAAATGGCAAGAAGATAAAATATATAGCATAAAGAAAGTTCCAGCTACCTCAAAGTATTACATTACCAGAAAGAATTGAAACACTTTTCCACTATCTAAAAAATGAAGCCTTAATAACAGATAGTGAGATTCCTCAGCTCATAGCTTCAGGCACAGATCATCTCACATGAACAAAAATTAGCTGCTTTTTCACAAGATAGCCTCTAACCACCAATTGATATTTATAGCATAACACAGAGATATAAAACCATACCCAAAACCAAACTTGCATTCCCTAACCCTATGTGAAAAAATCCCCAAAATTAAATACCAAAAATTAAAAAAAAAAAAGAATCCAAGAATTTCAGTAAAGAGAAAAGTAACAACTGACAGGATAGTCTAAAACATGCACTAGTGCGCACTAGGTAAGTTTATTTGGTTCTCAAACTGTTGGCCATTAATTCTAGGAATTTAACTGCTTCCTAAATAACTGCCAACACATGGACATCTTAAAAACCTGTCAGAATTAAACATGGATCCCCTCAAACAAATATCACCCCATTGCATTCTCATGCACTGGGTTTTTTCCTCTGGTATGAGTTGCACCTGGGTGGTGAATTTAACTTGGCAGTCGTTCTGTTCACAGCGGGCAGTCACCTTCTTTCAAGACCTCACTAAGACACCAGAGAAACTTTGCACCTTGGCTGTTGTTGCTTCATTAGACTACACCCAGCATCAGTAACCCACACTAATAATCCATAGAAAGTGTCAGTAAAAGGGATGCATGAGCAAGTAGGAAACCACAAGTGGTTCAAAAAGAGCAGCAGGTCAGTGGAGCAGGAGGTCTGGGCTGTCATTTAATCCCAGCCTTAACAATCCCAGTTTTACTCTGGCTTGTAGGCAGGGCAGGATGTGTTCAGGGAACACACTGAGAGCCCTGAGATTGAGGGGCAGCTTCTGGCACTCATGGCCAGGAGGCAACACCCAAGATAAGCCAAGGGCCAACAGGTCCTCAAAAATTTAGTGCTTTATGTAAGCTCAGAGCATGCAGCATCTGCAAACCAACCCCAAGGACGGATCCTGTTTGTCAAGTATTTGGCAAGCACTGCCTGACATCTTTATGTAGGCCCCTGTGCCATCTCAGGTGCAAAGCACATCACCAGTCCTCCACCACCACTGACACACCCCATCACCACCTGCACACAGATTTATTTAAATGTGAATACACCCCAACAGGACCCACACCTTCGGTCAGTGATGAACACCCCAAAGTCACAGAAGCAGAGAAGGACAGCAGGTGACAATGAGTGCTGCTTCTGAGGGGCAGCACAGCCCTGACACCTGCAGCAAAGCCCAAGAGCCACAGCACTAGCACAGCCCTAATGCTGGAATGATGCATGGATAACTTAACTGCTGTCAGTGCTCTGGAGGAACAGCTAAAACCTTTTCTTGCCATGATGAATGGCCTCAAGTCAGGCTGAGAATTTATTACAAAACGAGGAACACCTCTGGCCCTGCTGTGTCCTTTTCCCTGCTGTGGTGACAGGCAGACACCCTGGTGGAGCCACTGAAATCACAGCTGCAAGGACCTCCAGTGTGGCCACCAAGAGCCACCCACAAGACAAGTTCCAACTACACAGAATAAAATGTAGAAAGCTTTAAAAACCTGGTGGCAGCCATCTCTGCCATCTCTGACAACTGATGATCATCAGTGCACAACCATGAAAGGATCATTACCAAACAACTGTGAGGAAGCACTTTGGAAAAGGGAGAAATATCACCAGGCATTTGCTGTCTTTGCCAACGGGATAAAACCCACACTTATGAAAGAACCACATGTACACCAGAGTGTGGACCCGATACTTTCTGAGCCTGAGCTCTTCCCAAGGGAAACTTTTCAACAGTTTTCTTTTTCCCAAAACAACCTTGTGTAAACAATATTCCTTTCCCATAACAACAGGTGTTGTTTGCTATTTCTGTTACTGATCCAATGGGAGAGGTGTCAGCCCTATGGACCAATAATGGATTTGTAGAGAACTCTCAAAGCCTGACAGAAGGCTCACACAGTCTCGTGTATCTGTGTGCAAACTTTGAAATTAAAACTCCTGACTTAGAAAGGCCATGGAATAGGCCAGACATTATTGAGAGAGAAATGGGACTGGAAACAAGTTTCAAATGATGGCCTTGCAAATAGACCAGACATTTTGGAGAAATAGAACTATGAAAGATGTAGTAGGACCCACAAAGGGTAATTTTAGACTACTGGCTTTAAGGCATTAACAGCATTGCGTAGCAAAAGCTGATAGGCCAAGAAACACTTATAATGTGATTAGGAAATAGTTGGCCTCTGATTGTGATGGCATGAATCATAATATCTAAATTGTCTCACCCTTCTCATGAGACTGAAAATGGAATAAAAATTTTTAAAACACCTCTCAGTTGCCCCATCTCTGGGTCAGAAAAAGGGATAATCCAACATGCATTTCCTTGACCCCTTCCTGAAGGCACATGTGGGACCATCCTTCCAGCCCCTCCAATATTCACTCTGACTCTGCTTTGTATTTCACCAGCAAGTCTCTTTTTTTCCCTTTCATCCTAATGCACTTCCCATCCTCATGGGTAGAACATATTGGTGGTCTACATTCCCATCTTCCCACAAATAAGACAGGGATAAGATGACAAATATCATGGACACAGGTCAATTACTATACTGCTAAAGAACTTGTATGTTCTCAGATGAAAGTGGTAAATAAAGACTGCATTCCTTTAAAAAAAATCCTTTTTTCTTTCCCTCACAATCTGATGGAGACCAAACCCACAGCAACTATGTATAGGAGAGGAATTTGCTTAGCAGTAAATATAAAATAGCTGCAGTAACTATTATGTTTCCTAATCAAAACATTCAGCTTGCTAAACATCACCCTGTAGCACATTCTTTAGCTCAAATAAAATAATAATAATGACATTAATAAAAACTTGCCGTCAACAAGCCAAGAGGAAAAAAATTTCTTCTTCCTGTAAGCTTTACTGAGAGAAAGTGATCTTTAGGATGGCTGCCGGCACCAGGATGTTTTTCAAGATAAATTCAAACATGTTTACTTTATATAAACACACCAGCTAAACAGTCTGCTGGTTTGTGTCTTTCTTTTATGTCCAACTGCATTTCAGTCCCATCCAGAATTGCCAGAAACCATAACATCAACCCTGTCCATAGGCCTTGGCTCAGGTTCCAACTGAATAATCTTTGATGTAATTCAGAGTTTAATAAAGCTGTAAGGAAATATCTTTCCCCCCCATTTTACAAACAGAGGCTTCAGCTCTGCTAGCTACAGGCTGTAGCAACCACAGGGTAAACAAAATCCAGGCAAAATAAATCCTCCTGTTCCTGTTGGACTATTGTTCTTGTATGTATGACACAATTTAACACAAAAAAATTATACTTCCATGGATCTGTTCACTCCCTGAATGAACTTTTCAGGTCATTACCTGAAACATGAACTTTCCTCAGTTCCCTAACTTTTCAGTCTGGTTAGTTGTACATGCTGTCAGCCCCAGGATGCTTATACTTGCAATAAATTAGTTTTGCTGGCATTTTGTAAGGACTGAAGTCATGTCTCTACACACGAGGTCTTCAAGCCACGGAGAACATCAGAGCACCTCTAAATCCTGCACCCACAAAGTGAAGGAAATCCCTTCTCCTTGGCACAGGGGAGGAAAAAAAAACATTCCTCCAGGATGACTTTTTGGAGCAATGACAGCAGCAGCCAATGCCTCCCCGCTGTCACTGTCACCTCCAGGACACAGGACAGCAATGCTCGCTGAGCACCTCCTCCATCCTCTGCCTCTCTCACCTCATCCTCTATTTCCCAAAGGAAATAAAGGTCACAAATGAGGTTATCCAGGCCCTGGGGCTGTTTAGAGATATGCAGGATTTTTTTTTTTCTTCTCCTTTTAGGGTAAAACATTAGGCTATCAAGTCGCTTTCAGCTCCTTACAGGAACAAGTCTAAAAAAAACCTCTCTCTAAAATAACTTGCTTCAAGTGACTGCCTGTGGGACAGGGAAGGGTAAGAAAATGGGGTATTTTGCTGTAATAACATTTCCCTAGTTCAGACAGCTGATGAAAATCTCCCAGGTATACACGCAGTAAAAATTCTCTTTGCTTCTTTTCATGACTGCTTTGTTTTCCTCCTAATTTCTCCCAGCTGAGGGTATGATTTTTTTGTTAGCCACCTGCACAACATAATAAACTTGGAGCACAACAATACTTACAAGCTAATTGAAAAAAATGCTATTCTGGGGTTGTAAAACACTCAGAACCTCTTAATGACAACACAGTTTATCCAAACTATTTCACTATAAAGCTTTGCCAAAATCTTGATGAAGTATTCTTACCAAACAGCCCTGGCACTTCTGCATCACCCAGAAATCTTATTTTCAGCTTGCAGCTGTGTGCTCCCAACTTTGAAGTCTGGTTGACTCTGACTTGCAGTTTTCACAATGAAGACAGATATTACAGGAAGCACAAGCAGCCAATTCTCTAATTTTTATTCACAGCAAGCCATTTCTGGAGTCCCTCATTTTGCATCACTCCTTCCTCCCCAACAGACCACCAAAGCCAGGCACCATACCAGCTTATTTCAAACTGAAAGAAACAAAGCAGCAAAAATACCTCGTGAAAGACACAACTTTCTTTAGATGATTTTTCAGAATTAAAAGTAGGCTCAAAATGAACTCTCATTACATCTGGAGGCTGCTGCTGGACGGGGTCTGTGACAAGGAGAGACTGCCAGGGACAGCCCAAATCCTTCACTCTCACAGGGAAGCAGCACCCACTCTTTTGTTCTCAAACCAGTTCTATGAATCTCCTCTGTGGCAACTATTTCCTGTGCCTATTTCTGAACTGGTATTAAAGGACAGTTTTATGGCATGCATGAATAGAACATAATTTTGAGACGGGCATTAACTTTTTCCAAGATCTCAGGCACTGGGGGAAGCAAACCCCTTGAACTAATGAGTTCTCAAGCTGCTGATCTAAATTAGTCAGTTATTAGAACTTGAGGCTTTAGGGATTCAGCAGTATATGGCCCGTGAGTGCTCTTCTGTGTCTGCTGGGAAAGAGAGGGCAATCTCCTATTTATGGCATAAACAGCACAGGAACATTTAAAATTCACCACTGATGTCTAAAGAATGCATCTTGTGGTAAAACCAAGGTCCCAGCCCTGCTGCGACTGCTTGTTGGGAAAGATGGGACAGGAAAACCTCACAAATATGATTGTCTGGCAAGAGATACTGAGAATATAAAACCTATGAATGAAATAGAAATGAAAGCAAGCTTTGAGATGTGATCGTGGCAGGCAGGAAGACGGTGATTGTAACAAACAACGGGACACTAAGGGACCCAAGGGTGTAGCCCCACCCCAACCTGCCAAGGAATCAGGGAAAAGATAGATAAGAAGATAGTCTTTAGAGTTTAGAATACAGAGCGATATGGTAATACAGCAGTTCTCACA
>JBBMKD010000194.1:652997-685469 GCA_037834095.1 Argya squamiceps
TGCAGCCAATCTCTTGCCTGTTGGACAAAGGTGTATAAGAATGGAGTCAAGTAATTAAAATAGAGGAGCTTTCCTGCCTGACCTGCTGTGCTTGACCTGCCTCGTCCTTTGTGTGCCTGAAATTGCCACAGAAACTTCAGTTAAAGCCTGTGTGTGGAAGTGTCTGTAGGAACCCACAAACCTCAGTCCCTGCACCAGCCTTGTCCAGCTCCCTGTGCCTTGCCCTTGGTGCTGCGTCATCTGCTCTGTCACCCTCACATGCATGGCTTCAAAACCTGCCTAATTTCTCACATTTCCTCTCCTTCTCCACCAGGAGAAGTGGAAGAGATCACCCAGATGTAATTTCAGCAAGCAATAAATCCCTTTATCAGTGGTGGTGCCCTGAAAGTCAGTAGATGGAAATCTGAATCTGATTTTCCAGCTTCTACAGCATTTCCTTCCATAAGATCATTAAACTGCAGCTTCAAAGCTACAGTTTAAATCATGTCTTTTTGCAGAATACTCTAAGCTCCAAACGATCAAATCGTGATTCATAATCTGTCATTTTCAGTCAATATATCATGTCTAGCAAACATTGATTTACACGTAAGATTACAGACTTTGTGGTTGTACTTTCCAAAGCTATTCAATAACAGCAATCATAGCCAACAACTGACAGGCAATTTTTCCAGTATACACAAATTAATCTTTGCTAATTTGACCCTAAATTACAAAAATTTCATGATTCGTTTTCCCATTAAAAATTGGTGGTTGGTTTGGTTTCTTGGTCACATCAGTCTTCCCCTGCATTTTGTCCTTTGAATATTAAACTCTTCGCTCATATCTAATTTTGCAATGTTTACTTCCTTTGTATATTTGTATATTTGCTAGAAATGCAGACTTGCCTTCTCCATTTTTATCTACGCCTTTGAGCCTTAGCTTTCTTGCAAAGTATCTGTCCATCTTTGCAAGATGCAAGAATGTGTTAGATTCTTTCAACACATCCTTCTGTGTGACATCCTACTCACAAAACAACTTCAGCCTGACTGTCCAGAGCACACAGGCAGCACCTCTCCTGCTCTCCCTAAAGAACAATTCCCACCCTTTGCAGTGCCTTGCCCTGGAGGCTCCTGTTCCAGCCTCACCAGAATCTCACCTCCCTCAGACTGAGGCAGAAAATAATAAGAATTGACTTTCCCAGCCCTGCCCCACGCCCAGACAAAGAGTGACTGCACTAAAGCTCTTGCTGTGGTGGTTTTCAGGTGTGCAGCACAAACCCAGCTGTTTCCCTCCAGGACAGGCTGGTTCCAGCCTGGCAGGACCCTGAGCAGGCTCCTGACACACAGAGGAGAGACAGGACAGTGACATGACCAGGGGCAGGGTGGGTTCACCCGGGGGCTCAGTTCACTGCCATCACAATTAAAATTAAAACCTTGATGGGGAAGGGGCCACCTGGGCATGTGCAGAGCCAGCACCCTCCCCAGGGGATTGTTATTTTAACACCTGTCTGCTGGTACGTGGGTGTTTTATTAATAGAAAGGATCACACACAGCCTGAGGTAAATTAAAATTCCAATTCTGCTATTCCGTGTCATTGTAGAATATGCCAGGCTGTTTGATTTGGTTTCTAGCAAAGCAGGCTAACAAACTTCCTTCCAAGCCATTAATTCAGATATTCAATAAGCCTAACACAACTGCACTGGCTCATTAAAGCAATTTGAGGTAACCTGCACTCATTAGAGCAGCCACCATCTATATCCCTGTGACTGCAGCCTTGTTTTCAGACAGCATCAGAGATGACCTGCTGTGCCAAATGCCTCTTCTGTCTCAGAAAAACTTCAGGGAAATAGCAAAACCTTGATTTGCTCAGGCTTTGAAATCCATTCAAATGCAAGAATATTATAACATTTTGAGTTGTTTTTTTTTTTTTTCATCGAGAAAAGGATTGTTTAACTAGATGAAGGGAAATCCTTCAATAAAGACAGTACCATGATGATAGTCATGCAGGACACAAGTGTACAGACAAAACTGATAAACTCCCTGCTGTATCTATTGGAAAGGACAGTTTAACCATTCAGGAAAAGAAATACAGGAAGGACAAACTGTGAGTGTGCCATAATTGAAATAGTAATAAGAAAAATTAGAATCAACCTGCACACAACCTTGCTGTGCAGCCCAGGCTGCTGTCAGTGTACAAAGCAACTGCAGAAGAGCTGATGCCCATTTGGGGAAAAAACATAAAAATCTTTCTGTGCTTAATAAAACAAGGACACTAAAAAGGTAAGGTACAAAGACAACTCAGGCAGCATTTAGCCTTTAAGCAAGAGCATTTACAGGTGCACCTGTAAATGTCATCAAGCTCAGGATAATTAAGCCTGGCCCTTGAACTACATCAACCGATTTCAGTTGCTGGAGGTGGCACAAAAAATCCTTGAGTGAGACTAATTCTGAGTCCTCCACCAGAGGAATTAAGTAGCTTAACACAAAGCACCTTCTACGGATTTGGCACACTTGAAGAAAGAGTGTTCACCTAACAAAGGGGAGACAGGCATGCAGCAAACTTCTGACCCTCTGCTACACAGTGAAATCAACTGCTTAACAACAACAACAAAAAAATAATCTCTGCACTATTTTGTTGCATGTTTGCTGTTTCCTAAACAAAAACCTGCTTCTCCAAAGTCAGGTTCACAGCCAGCACTGAATAATGGCACCTGCAGTGCCAGCGTGGCAGGCTCACAGCAGGCTGCTGCCCTCCTGACACCCCTGCACTCACAGCAGACAGAAAAGTTGGTTAAACTGAATTTATTCATTTATTTATCTTCATTTCAAGCCACTGTATCTCAAACAGCCAAGCCACCAGAGCTGGGAGAAGCACCTGGTATGTGCATAGACGGTTCTGGAACTAGAACCAGAGTTTTCCTACCCTCGGTGTCTCTCATATGAACTAAAAAAACTCACTTTAGCTGGAAGGGACAACACATCCTCTGCCCTCCCTGTGGGCTGGCCAGCCCAGGCTCATCTCCGCTTTCCTTCATTCCCCAAGACACATCCTTCCATGTATTCATGGAGAGGAACTCAGTTTCAAAGGGACTGCTCAGAGAGAAGTAAGGAGAATTTCATCCAGTAACTCTCTTTCTGAAAACACTTCTGAAGTTCTTCCTTGATTCTTTTTTAGAAGCCCTCCTGAGAAACCTGCTAAATAATTAATATCTCTTTCTTATTTTGCTACTGTAATGTGAATACTTAATCTATTCCTTAGTAACCACTATATTACAAGGGAATGAAGTGCTGCAGTGGGGTTCCAGGGAGAATTGACACACTTCCTGCCACTGAGTCACCTGCACAGGGCCCTGGGGTGGGTCTCATCCCATTCACCATCACCACACCCCACACAAGGCTTTCTGCAGCTCAGGAGTCTCTGGGGGAGCATCAGAAGAAACCAAGGTGGTGGTGACAGCAGGAAATTCTGAGCCAGAAAAATCCTCAGCCCATTTTGAGAGCTTTCTGCCAGCAGACAGATCAGAGGGAGGGAGCAAAGGCCCCAAAGCTCCACAAGCATAATACTCTCAAAATGACTCCTTACAATTAGGCTGTGCTGTCTGGGAGACTGTCAAGTGTTGTAGAACTGAACCAGACATAGGTGTGGAACAATGCAGCCTGTGTTCTTCTAAAAATCCACATTCCCTTCCAGAAATGCTCTGTTATCAAAGTGAACAGATTTTTTTTTCATTTTTCTAAAAAATCAGTGCACTCCTACTTACTGCCAAATTTGTTTTAATTTTTAAGCATTTTCCTATCTATGTCAATTAGAATTGTGACCACATCTTGGTTTAATTTTCATTCCACATTCTCTTGCCAAGAAAATCCACATAATTTAAGTTCGTTAATGTTTCCTGTTTTCCTTCTGTATACAGAGAGATTTTAGGCGTTAAAACATGGAAATTAATAAATCAAGAGAAGGACGGTGAAGACACACAATTATACAGTATTTTAGTCAACATTTAGTTTTATTTCAGTGAAACAAAATAAACTCCTCCAGGCTCTGCAGAAATTTGGAAACGAGCAAACAGGGTAAGGGTTGGTGGTATTTTAGTGCTCCAGGATTGGAATTTGATCACTGAGTTACCTCTAGGAGTGTCCAAGGAGCCCCAAAGCACAGAGTTATCCACACTCTGAGGGGATGGATGTGTCTGTTTGCTCTGCCCTGGGTTTTCCTGGAGCACTACTGCAGGAGTCAGCCTGATGGAGGGAATGTGCATTTTCCATCACTGCTCTCTCCTTTCTCCCTCATATCTGTCCTAGTCTGTCTTCAAGGAGGAGGGATAAACCTGCATTTTAGCTCCCCCTGGATGTTCTTTCTCTCTCCCCCACGCCACTCAACATGGAACTCCCCCTTCAAAACTCAAATGTGGATGATGTTCCCCTAAATGGAACAATGGAACTCCTCTCCCCACCTTCCCCTCTCATTTTTAACACTCTTCATTTCAATGCCATCAGCACTTACCCAAGATTCAGAAAGTATGAGCACAATAAAGCACAAAGCTGAAATTCATCATGGTGAAGAACTGATAGCACGTAGGATGTTTTTA
The DNA here is from genome assembly GCA_037834095.1 of Argya squamiceps. Taxonomy (NCBI): domain Eukaryota; kingdom Metazoa; phylum Chordata; class Aves; order Passeriformes; family Leiothrichidae; genus Argya; species Argya squamiceps. The sequence goes on from JBBMKD010000194.1 coordinate 657,565, forward strand.
TAAAGACAGGATACAATCAAGCCAGTCAGTCTCCAAAGTGCTCTACAGAGAAACATTCAGTGTCTGACATCAGGAGGAATTGTCCCCACCTACGTTGTCGTCCCTGAGGGTGAAGGAGACTCTTGAAAAAATGGAACAGAGTGTTCAAAACACCAGCAGATCACATGCAGCACAACTATGCCTTCAAATCCACCAGAAGGTCATCAAGCCTGCACACTGAGAGCTAGGATGTTTTTAAATATTGTCCCTGTCAAGCAGATACATCCTCATTTTGTCCAAAAGGCACTTAAAACATGGCAGCCTTGCCCATCTATCTGGGGAATGTGCTCCAATCTCACTCCTCAGTGAGACTGAAGGAATTAGCACTGCTCTGAATCACACACCCGGGTGGAGTCCCATTAGACTCCTGAGAGGTTGATTACAGTGTCACATTCATTAGGTCAGAAGGAAACACATTCTGTTTGAATCTAGGATTCTATTCAACTGCAAAGGACTAAAAGGGAAAGAACAAACCCATTTATATGTTTAAGAAGTGAAATGAAGGCCTGTAATCATCAGGGTTTTAATGATCTTTATCAAATTACTGTCTCACAGCAATAGATGTGCTAAAGGATTTACAGCAGTAGCACCTTCATGCTCCAGCACAGCCCTGTGGGGTGCAGAGAAAGGGCTGAGGGGACCCCAGGGCAAGGAGTGGTGCTAGCAAGGAAAGAAGGAAATTACTGGGAGTCAGGAAGAGATGCTGGCAGAGCCCTGTGGGCACAAGCCAAAGGAAAACAGCTCCAGGGAGGACAAAGCAAACAGCCTGTCACAACAGCCACATCACCCTGCTCTGGGGGCTTTAACCCCCTGCCACAGGAGAAGGAAGAGAGGAAAAGGCACCACATCTCCTACCTTGAGCTATGGACTTCCACCTTCTCCCCATTCCATCACTGCTGGGCTGGCTGGGTCCATGGGAAAGCAAACACTGTCCAAGTTGCCATCCAAACCACGTCTCCACCCCCCTTTAACAAAAATAAACACTCAGGATGCACTCAGGCAGCAACTGGAAAAATCCAGAGCAGGAGTGCCCAAGGAACATGAATGTGTTTAAGCCAGGCAGACCAAATCTCCTGCCTTGGTGTCCTGCAAGTGTGTGGGCAGCAGCAGCAGGAGTCCCAGGGTGCAGGGCTGCACCCCACACTGCTGCCTTGTGAGCTCAGCCTGTGCAGATGGAGAGGAACCTCAGCAGGGTGTGATGGAGAACTGCCTCAGCTCCCTCTGTGAACACAAGGACACAAACATCCTCCTGGGAATTAGCATTTACATTTTATTTGTGGCTTGTTGGCTTGGTTTTTTTTTCAGGCTGCTCTAGGCAACATATTTGTACTTCACTGGACACAGCCTTCCTAATAACCATTACTGTTCCTGGTAATTTTTAATGAGTTGATGCAAGGCAATTTCACTTCCTTCCCCCTTCAGAAAGAATTTATTTAAAAAAATCTGTATAGGAATAATAGACTCATAATCAGAGAAGCCACATGCCATGATCAGAATTAAAGCAGCCATCTGTTTCTTTACAGTCATGCACATCTCAAACAAAAAGTACACACATGACATATGTCATTACTTACACTTTCCTGAGAGAAAATATTTGTCATGATTGCCTCCCACAGGAGTGCAGCAGGCTCTACCACCAGCTTGCAGTGCTGGAGGAACCCCTCCCACTAAAGCTCTCCAAGCACTGGATTCAGGTTTTATTTCTTCTTCAACCAACCCAGCGGAGCTTTTCACTCCTGTGAATCCTTTGCAAACTTACTTTCCACAAGACCTGCAGCTGGGGCTTGGCTTGCTGTTCCCTACCACCAACAGGAACTGCCCTGCTGGGCTCCACACACACACTTGTGTCTTACCACTTAGAAGTCAATTTAGGAAATCATGCTGTTCACTGGATAATGTATTTTCACATCAGTATGTTGTAACATGAAATTTGTTTTTCCTTTCATCTAATTTCAAAATGCAGTGACAAAAGCAGTGCTGGAAATGCACCAGACACACTCCCCAACATCAGCTTCCCTGCAGTCACAGCCAGGGGTGTGAATATTCCCCTCCTGGCAGGAGTCAGCAGCAGCACCCTGCTCTCCATCGTTTGCTCCTCACCCCACTGTTGTGGCCAGCTGAGCCAAAGCTGGAGGTGACACTGCAGGTGACACACCTGCAGCACCAGCACATGGCTATGCCCTGCTTGTGCCACCTCAACAAAGCTGGCAGGCCCAGATACATGTTTATAAAGCATTCAAAAGCATTCAAAAGGTGTGCCACACACACCCCCAGAGTGCTCTGCTGGAGCAAAGAATGTCTCTGGTGAGCCAGGTTTTGGGACAAACCACTGTGGACAGCACAGCTGTCACCACAGGACATGAAAGAATTACACTTACACTGCTCAGTTGTGTGAGCAGAAAGAAGTAAGTTTATTTTTGGGATTAGGATATGTCACCCTCAGTTTTCCTGCTTTCCAGTGTTTGAGATCTTGCAGTGCAGATTCTCACGCAGCTTCAAGAAAACAATGTATATTTTTAGAATTCATCTATTGTGTTTACGTATTTCTCCTCTGGGAGGAGAAATGTGACTGATGGTGATGTTCACCATCCAGGTCAAAGAGGAGGCGATCTGTGTAGCCAATGTCTTGCCTGTTGTACAAATGTATATAAGAATGGAGGCAGATAATTAAAATAGAGGAGCTTTCCTGCCTGACCTGCTGTGCTGCCCTGTTCTTGTGTGTCCAAAACTGTGGCAAGGGTTTAAATAGTGTTTGGAACTTGATCAGCAATTGGGCCATGAGGTTGACACCTGTCTGACCCCACTGGTCAGCTTAGAAGCCCATCAATTGTCCTTCCCCCAGGAAAAATGCATAGTTTTTCAAAACATCACTCTTTGTTTATGTTTACATGCCTGAGAACCCAAGTCCAGAAATGCAAAACATCAGAAGGCTGAAAAAATCAGAGTGACACACAGCTCTTTGATGCTCCTCTGCTGCTGGGAATGCTGGCAGGCACAGTCACCCCTGCCCCAGGCTCCTGCACACCACACCTGCCTGCATCCCACCTCAGCCTAAACCTGACTCAAGGAAATGCCTGCACTGCTCTCAGAAAGTTCATGGTGTGTTCAAATAGCATCTAACCAAAAGGACAACTGAAACAATCAGTACTTCTTTAATCCCACCAATATCAAAGCCCTGACCTGTTGCTGTGCAGGTACAGAGTTACAGCTGCTCCCCACCAGGGCCAGAGGAGGAATCAGGGCAGGTGATGCACTCAGGGCTGGGTTTGAGGATGGCACTGCCCTGGTGTGAGCCTGCATCAGGAGATGTCTCCCTTGCACTGAGCCACGGTCCTGGCCCCTCTGCCAAACAGAACACACCAATGACAAATGTTCTGGAAAAGGCCTCTCCTGAAAGGCTGTGAAATCCTTCCATCTAAAATGTCTCCTCCTCTTCTCCCTGCCTTGACTCAGTTCAAACACGGAAGAGTTCAAGACCACCTCCTGTGCCACTGAGACATGGTGAAAGGATTTCTCCAGAAAAATCAAAGAGTGGCTTAATTTAAGTTTGTCTGACCTGGGTTGTCACCCTTGCTTTCAGTTACGGAAAATCTTTAAATAGGAACAAAATAAAAAAAGATAAGTAAAAGTTGTCTCTGGTTCTTCAGCTTTTCTCTCTGCAGGCCTGAATGTTTTTGCTGTAAGCTGTTCATCAGAGGCCAGGAGAAAAGCTCTGAAGTTAAAACACTGGCAGCTCTGCAGAGGGATGTTTCCTTCACCCATCTGCTCCCCCTGTAGATCACCATTCCTGTGCACAGACATGTATTTCAGTATTGGCAAGGCTCTGTGACCCTGAGATGTTCTGTAAATTCTCCGTGTCAGTTCAGTGGAAAACACGGTCTTGGCCATGTCTATCCATATTCTGCTTCTGTGACATTTTGCATTATTATGCAGGATTGCCCACCCATGACATCCATTTCTCTGCTTTGATCATCTATGGAATGCATAATGATGAAAGATGTCACGATGAAAAAAAACCCCACTTTATGTCCTTAATTCAGACACTGCATTAACACTGCACATTTTAAAAATACATTTTTAAGTCCTGTAAATACACACACACACAAATATATATATATAGAGTGCATATATTTTTTATCTAGCCTTCTAAACACATTGTAACAAAGTATTTGCACTGGGGCTACGATCAACACCAGGTTTGTGTTTCAGAGGCACGAAGTCAGGACATACTTCACAATTCCCACCCTCTCCCATTCCACAGGCACATTCCTAAACAGCTATGTACACTGACACCTTATTTAAAAAATAACTGAGATAAGCCTCTGCTGAAGAAGGGGGCCAGGTGTAATCAAGATTTATTGGTATTTCAGCTGTCCTTCTGCACTTTTCACACTGTTCTGCCTTTCAACAGCTACACTCTACTGCAGGGTAGGTAGGCAAATACATCTATCCTGAGGATGGCCCACTGCCAGGGCTGTGGGTGACAGCTCCGTGTCCTGGGGGGTGTCACTCCCAGTGTCACTGCCAGTGCCACCAGCAGCACCTGGGCAGAGACACCTGGGCAGGGCAGTCTCCTCCTCCTCACCACCCACCAGTCATGGTCAGGCTTTTCCTGGTGATCCATCCTGTTCCACTGATACTCTCCCTGACAAAGCACTTTCACCAGCCAGCAGCTATCCACAGCTCGAGCTATCAAACGCTGTATATTATTTCTTTTCATTAAACCTCTTCTAGCAATAGTAGAGGCTATTTTGAGACTTGGAAGGAAGCAAGCCATCATTCAGTCATCGAGAGGAGTGTCAGTAAACTGAGATCAGCCAAGGAAACCAGCAGTATTCCAGCAAAGCTCCTTCTGGATCCTTCCACTGCTTCTTGCCTAACAAAGTCTGGCTCAGATGAGGCACAAGCACACACACATGGTAGTAACTGCCACTTGCTGCTCACACATGTTTTGAAATTCTCTTTTACTGCTCTGTTTGGAAAGAAATCATCCAACAAGCCCAGTTTTTCACCATAAAGCACCTCCAGCACAAAAGCCAAGCAGCCTGGAGCTGCTAACTCCCTTGAGCTGAGAGCAGCTCCTGTGTGGGACCAGGGGATGCCAAGGGGATAATGAGCACAAGGGCTTTGTGCAGGCACAGATTGTTCCCTGCTCCCTTACCTGGAGGACATAACAAACCCCAGAGCTGCAGCTCGTGGCAACTGAACACTCAGAGGGATGGGAAGGAGATGCCTGGCAGGGAGAAGCACTGCTCTGCTCTGTGCTGCAGCCCTTAGCTCCGTGTCAGCTTGAGGGAAATACTTCAGCACGGGTATCTCTTTACCTTAAAGATGCCAAACCATCAGCCAGTTTTATAACACAAAAGGCATTCTGAATGGAGAGCATCTCAGGTAACCAATGTGCTGCAAAGTTTCTTCTGGCTAATTAGAAAAGTTCTTTATAAATGTTTCTCTCCTTGCAGGTCTGATTTGGTTTCAGGTCTTAAAGCAGTATTTCCAAAAAAACCAAAAAAAAATCCCAACCCCCCCCCCACCAAACCAAACCAAACCCCCCAAAACAAAAACAAACAAAAAAAAACCCACAAAACCCCAAACCCAGCTAGAAGACACACAACAAGTTTTGGCAAAATAAGAACTTTTATGCAAAACTGACCTGATTCTGGAACAGGCAAAATGTGAACACAGCATGGCATAATTGCATGAATTTGTTCTTACAGTCATTCCAGTGACATCTGCTTCTTTCTTTGCCTCACTGATTTGCAGATTACAAAAAGCAGACGGCCCTGGATGCTGGTCACTCAGGAAGGTCACCCCCTGGCTGTGACACATACTTCCACCTTAATTATTTCAGGCTTACTTCTGACATAACAGAAATTTATTTCTATGCAGAGAATAACCGTATTCCAAAAGTATCAATAGCAAAGTTGAAACACTTCTAAAAAGGGACTGAAACAATAACTTGAAAACAAATATTAGAAGAGGGGTAATTTTCTGTCCTAACACTCCAAGGTTTTCCGCTGGGAGTTCTTTTTCACTGAGATTTATCACTTTGATTTTGCTTGTTTTTTCCTCATATCTCATTTTCATGCATCACTGTATCACATTCAAGAACAAAGTTTGATTGCACTGCTCCTACTGGAAGGGTGTTTCAGGGTGTCCTGCTCAGAAATCCATGCGCTACACAGAGAATACAGAAATGATCAGAGAAGATCATTAGCAGAAGGGCTATTATTACTTTCTCATTAATTTCCTCTGTTAGTTATAATTAGACTGATCCTGCAGTTAGGCAGGCAGTAGTCTAACCTAATCAATAAGTCTGCACAAAAAGCAACTGAATTGGGCCAAATGTAACAACAAAGGGTAAAAAAAAATGCATTAAATAGGTGCTATCATAATTAAAGAGTGAAAGATGGAATGGCAAAATTCTCCTCCCTGACCTATGCTGTGATGAAGGCACAGGGTGTACCTGTACTGTCATTTCTGAACTGGGGATATAAATGGCACCACCAGTGACTTTCATGGATCTCCCCAGTGCAAATAAAACCCAGAAAATCCAAAATGGCAATGAGAGAAAAAGAGGAGGAAGAGAAAATTTTCACCACAGCTTTAAGAGCAGCGCAATGGTGAGACAGAAATAAAATATATGAATGAAGCTACAGGGCTCAGAGTTGAGATAAAAACCGTAACGGCCAAGCAGATCAATCACCACACATATAACCAGAATGCAGAGCAGGGGTGGGATCAGCTGGGCTGCCCCAGCCCTGCCCAGCTCTGCTCCACTGCACTCAGCCCAGGAAACCAACAAAGCTCCTGGCCCAAAACCCAGGGGATCCTCAGCCTCGCACGGCCCCTGCCAGACCTGCCCACTCCTGCACACACCATTAGGATGCAGGAAATTATTCCTATTCCTCTAAGAAACAAAACACTATTAATTGACTCTGAACAGACACAATATGGAAATTGCTATTACAGTAACTCCAGCTGCTGAGACAGAATGTGAACAGCAGCCATGGACTCTAAATTGCACTTGAACAGCACCTTCCACAATTCCCCAAGAAGACTGATAAACACAGAAAATCCTGCTGCGAGACTGAAGTATGTTTTTCTAAAAATGTATTTTTGTTTTCATTTTTTATTGCCTTATCTAGACTTTTTTTTTACATTCCATGCATTAATTGGAATAATACAAAGCATAAACATGGTATGTGCCTGCCACAGCAATTACAGTACTGAGACCCACAAAAAATTTTTAATGCAAACGCATTTATTGCAATATCTGAAAGTATCACAAGATGTGCATTAGGTTAAAAATGTCATACAGGACAGTCATAAAACCACAGAGTGGTTTGGGCTGGAAGGGACCTTTAAAGATCATCTAGACCAACCCTCAAAAGTCCTAAAGCTGTTCCAGTCTGGAAATTTGACAAGAGGAAGGCAGATGAGGAGAATGTAATTTTCAATAAGAATTAAAAGGGATTACATTGTTTGGAATGACTTTTCACTTATATTGACACATCAATCACAGCTCCCACTCCCAAAGTCTCTCATCATTGTGGGTACACTGTTTACAAAACAGTTAAAACTAGAAGGTTGCTTTTCTTTTCCAAGTGTATCACTCCTGCTGTTCTGTTGGGATTTTTTCTCCTCACCCCTCCATAGATGGCCATAAAAAGAACAAGATGTATTTTATCATTAGATACAATCCCAAGTCTCACACATTTATTGGTTTAAGACCCATTCGGTAAAACTTAAAGAACAGGAAAGAAGCCCCAGTTGAAGTTCCATCAAAGTGAACTCATACTCCAGTCAGTTAATTAAATAATTCGTGCCAATCTGAGGGCTCTCAATCCTGTCATAACAGTCCACAGGCACTGATGTTGTAAAATATTAGTTCTGAACAACTCTTATTAATATTAGGCTGAAACAAACCACAAAGTTCAAGCTTGGCTTAACTGGCATTAAAGAAAAGCGTGTGCATCTTCAAACTGCACAGGCACTGATCTTTGTGTTCAACAATTTTTTTTATTTAAGGACATTTAAAAGTGCAAGGTAACAGAAGCCTCTGCAGTGAGAAATGCAGGGTATTACCACAGACCTCAGTGAAAACCTGCCTGGTTTGCACATGCCTCACTGAGAAAGTGCCAGAGGTAATGAAGACCCGTTGCACAACGCCAACTGCCACTGAAAGGAAGCCAGCATTGAAAGGGATCTATTTTTGGAGGGATGCTAAAGGTCAGATAGCTAAGGCCTTTAGTCATGCAATGTCATCCCCACATTAAGCCTGAAGATGCTTTTGAACAAGGCATTTGCTATACAGTAAATGGCAGATTTTTTTTCTGAGACATCACTGATTTGCAAGTTCACCTTCAGCAAACAGTGCCAAAAGTGCTCTCAGGAAAAAGAAATGGCACAATTACAACTCGAGCAGGAAATAGAAAATGCCTGTGAAAATATAATGAGAGCTTCTGGAATGCTGCTATGATCCTGCTCCCATGAGAACAGCAAGAATCAGAGGATCATATTTTTAGGAAAATATGCAACATTTCAAGTTCCTGAAGAGCCACTGAAATGTCATGTGGTCTACAGGAGGCCACAGAACCCGGGCAAAAAAACCACCATCAGGCACAATGCTAAAGCATCACTGCACACATGTACCTACATATCACCCTGTTTTGACAAGGAGGGGATAACCCTAAAATGTCCCAGGTGCCTTGCAGGAATTCACTGCCACAGCCAAGCAGGGGATTCTACTTAAGGAAAAAAGTTTTGGTTTACATTGGAACATGTAAGGAAGTTAAACTAGAACTTTCCACAACCTTCTCATGGTAATTGGCTCAGAGCCAGCACAGGGGCACTGACTGGGCTTTGGAAGTGAACTTCAAACCTGGTGCCAATTTCACTGGGTGCCAAACAGCCCACCTGGACCATCAATTCCAAAAAAAAAACCAGCTTTTTTGGGACTGCCATAGCAGTGTAAGACTGTTCCCTGTACTGTGTTCAATTTTATTTCTTTGTTTTATTCTATTTATTATTTTTGTCATTATTAAACCCTTTTCTTTTACAAAGCATGTCCAGAGAAGCTGTCTTACTATTACTAAGCCATTTTTCTGCGAGGGCTGGCCCCTCAGAGGTGACAGACCTTCGTGGGGTTTATCACACCTGACCCCACACGGGATTCCTCAGTGCCTGGGAGCAGGAGCTGCCCTGCCTCACCTGGCCCTGGGGGACACTCAGAAAAGCCCCCGTGTTCCCACAGGCATTGCAAGCAGGGTGTGGGACTTGCTGAGCCACCTCCCAGACAGGAAAACAGAGGCTGGCACTGTTGCAATGGAACACAAAATAAAAATGCTTGACTCCAGTCAGGAGGCAGTGGAAATCAGAAGGTTTATTTACAATTCATTCAGCCCTTTTATAACGTGCTGTGCTAAAGACACATTATTGGTCCGTAGGGCTGACATCTCTCCCACCGGCTCAGTAACAGAAATAGCAAACACCACCTGTTGTTATGGGAAAGGAACATTGTTTACACAAGTTGTTTTGGGAAAAACTATTGAAAAGTTTCCCTTGAGAAGAGCTAGCTCTTCTCAAGCTCAGAAACTATCGGGTCTACATGGCAGCAGGCAGAAGCTGTGGCCAAACACAGCCTGTGAAGGAAAGCCCAAGCACAGAGCACAGGGACCACCAGAAGGTGAGGGGGCTCTGGCGCTGAGCAGCTCCAAAGGCTGGACCCAGGTGAGCCAGGCAGTGTCCAGAGGGAGATAGAAAATGCCTGTAAAAATACAATGAGAGCTTCTGGAATGCTGCTATGATGGGAGGTGCAGCTTCAGAGAACACCTCACAGAGAGAGAAGAGCCCAGTGCCAAGGGCAGAGGTGCAGCCACAGCTGGGGAGCAGCCACCAGTCTGTAAAACCAGCAGAGGAACCGGCTGCAGGACTGTGCAAACCACGTCTGTCTGCTCTGTCTGTCCAGCCTGATCTCCCACAAGCTGCTCCTCCCCATCCTCTGGACAGAGGAACCAGGCCCTAAGGTTTGTACACGTTATTTAACCCCTCTGCATTTGCCAGCCAAAGTTTCTTCCCTTCTGTGGAGTCCCAGTTTAGCTCTTCTGTCCAAGGTTTCACCTGTGATGTCTGAGTTGAAATTATGCCACTCTTCAACTCCCCAAAACAGGATTGCTTGGCAGCTCACAGAATCACACAAAAAGAACCCTCTCCCTCCTCCTCTTCACCATATAAGGGTGAACCCTCTCTGCCAGTCCTCAGCCATCACCCTGGGTCTGTTCTGGATGTAGTCTGCCACACAAAATATAATAAATCCCAAGTATTATTACAACCAAGATCTGTCTGTGGCTGACCAGGGAATGATCACAGTCCCACCACAGTGAATGAGATGAACTGCACAGAAAGTCACTGCTGGCAGCCAGTTGTGAACTCAGAGAAAATAACTTCCTGCAGTGGAAGTCAAGGCACTTCTGCAGATGCTTGTACACAAATGGGACCAAAGAACGGCAGGGAATGAATTCATGTTTCAATTCATGTTTCAATTTGCAAACTAAACTTGTACAGCAAACTTGAAGAGATTCAGAACATTACGAATTTTGACATCTTCGTCAAAAGGAAGAAAAGAACAGCAAAAAAAAAAAAGAATGGAGGAAAAACAGGAGAAGGAAAGACTGACCCCGCTGGTCCAGGAGCCTTTCCAACTGGAACATAACCAGCCCTGCTGGCACCAGGCAGAGCAGGGTCCAATTAATTCTTGCTTTCAGAGTCCATACAGCCAACAGGAGAAAAACTGCAGCCCTTGAGGGTGCTGGATGTGACTTTGAATGGCAGGAGAAAGGAGGCAGCGTGATCTGGTCCGTGTAGAGCAGGAAGACAAACACCACAGACAGCAGATCCACAGCACGTTCTGCCTTCTGCTCTGCTTTCCAAGACCTTCTATGCCCAATAATAAAACCCTCATTCTACATAGGAACTGCTCTCACAAATCATTAAAGCTCTATATGCAGAAAGTAGGGCCAATGAACTGCAGTGAATCTTAAATGCTTTTAGTGACATTGGAAAGAAAAAGCAGTGCTTTGCCTGTAATCTCTTCTCAGCAAGGACAGGGAAAGGGAAAAAACTGAAGATGTGGCCTGTTGTACAGCATTTTGTGCTTCACTGTTATTTTTATTATTTGTTATTGCCTAGGGCATGAGTTTACATGAAGTGAAAAGGCAGAAGAACAAGGTACCATTTTTATTTTTTCTCTCCTACGCTCCCATAAGCTGCAGTCACTGATGTTGCACAACTTTTGTCCCTGTTATTTTCAGGATGGACTTTCCTGCTTCTCTATCACACTATGCTCTGTTTCATCAGAGGCTGAGCAGCAATTGCCTTCATAGCTCAGACCACAGACATAAAAATGGATGATTTACAAAAGGTACTGCTCCTCTGCATCCTCCATACAGACAGTGGCCCCCTTGTCTCCTCTTTTATGACAGGTAGCAAATGAAGTAATGAAGTAGAAACGAAGTAATAAAATAAAGATAAATCATTCATCTTGAGAAGGTCTGCATCAGACCAATTAAAATAATGTCTCAGACACACTGCCATAACATATCGTAACTGTGGGAAGAAGATACTAGCATGAGCAAGCCCTGCAATCACTATTTTCCCCAATTATATCCTCAGAGATTTCCAGCTCCAGCATAATAAAAGATTAACTAATTAAAACATATATAAAAAAATTAATCTTTCTATTTTTTCCAGTAAGCTCTTTAAGGCAGCGATAGTGACAAATCTCTGCCTGGAGAGGAAGCTTGCACACGTCAAGACCAACAGCAGCCACAGCCAGAACCACGGAGGGTGAGGAGGGTCTGCAGACCTGATCACACAGCTGCAGAGCCCACATCAGCCCAGCAACCCCCCTGGCAGGCAAGGACTATCTGGAGCAGGTAAAAAGGCTGGATCCTGCACTGCCATGGCCACCAGAGGGGCAGCAGCCCTGCCCAGCTCTGTCCCACACTGTGCTGGATGCCACAGGGACAGGAGCTCTGCCCTCCCCACCCAGATGGGGCAGAACCCCTGGACACTGCACCGTGGACACCCAAGGATTCAGGCCTCAGGGCTCAGCATTTTACACCATCATTACACCACGGAGAACCAAATAAAGCAAAGAGAATGGGAATACCCAGCCCTCCCTAGTAAAAAGCTCTACAAAGATGGGGCAGAACCCACAGACACTGCACCACAGACACCCAGGGCTCAACATTACACACCATTCTACACCATCACTACACCATAAAGAACCAAACAAAGCAAAGAGAATGGAAACACTCAGCCCTCTCCACTGTGAAACATCCACACTGCCCTGTTTTCTGTCACGTTCTCTGCAGCATCCTCTGGAGTTAATCCCAGGCATGGAAACATTCCCCTCCAGGGTGACCTCTGGAGCGGGAGCACGAACAGCACCTCTGCTGTCACCTGCAGAGACCACAGCCTGCTGTGGGAGCATCTAGCCCTGGTTTTGTGCCTGAGATGTTCTGGCTTTCCGAAACTCTTTTCCCAAGGAATTTTCTATAAACAGGAGCAATGTTTCATAAACTCTACCTATGTTATTCATTCCTTTTCCTAGAAGGGACTTCTTGATGTCCCTCTGGTTTGACCAATGTGATTGAAGAAGTTTGTCTTCTTGTCCAATCACATTGGTTGTGTAAAAAAGTATAAAAAAGAGACACATCCCAAAAATAAAAGAGTCATTTTCAGCCTTCTGAAGCTAAAGTCTGTGTCGTTGTGGTGTACAACAGCTGTGGGAGCACACCTGGGATGGTCTCAGGCAAGCCAAACCCAGCAGGTTTCATTCAGCCCTGCCCTCACAGAGCCCTGCTAGTCCTGTAAATGTCCTGGTTGCATTTCAAATGCACAGGGATAATGGCACCTGCTACCAGGTCTGCCTCTAGGCAGTCAGTCCTATGCTCCCTGCTCTGTGGATCCTCCCATGGGTCCACAAATCAATCAAAATCTGGTTTAGAATTTTATTCTCTCATCTGGAGTCCTAGTCTAAAAATAGAACCCATTCCCTCCACATCTGTTGATTTTCAAACAATTTTATAGCACTGGTATCTAATTAGAGTATATCACTGTCTGATCCAATTACATGTCTTTTACTGATTGGATGACCCGTGGAAACCCTTTTCACACTCCCAAGAAAATCTCCATCAATACTATACTCAAGATTTCAAAGATCTAGCAGAAAGACTGAAGAAAATAGGTTTTGGGTTTTTTTCAGCTTATCCTTTCTGACCACTTCAAAGGTTTACAACCAAATTCAGTGTCAAAACCAAGGAACATGAGTTGAACACTGGTGAGACTGCAAACCACAGAGAATGCACTGTGACAGAGTTAACTGAAGCATGATCACACAGGCTATCAGACAAATCTGGATCACTTGAACGGACTGGCACGGCTTGAAGGGGTTTTTCTTTCATTTATAATTAACCACTGGGCTGTCACATCCCTGCATCCACACACCCTGCCAGGGGATGTTTACACTGAGATCTCTGTGGAAGACACAGAGCCTGTGGGCCAGAGGTGAGAAGGGAAGCTCTGTGTGTGCACCAGGGGGATGCTCAGCTCAGCATCATGAAACACCCTGAGCAGAGGGAGAATTATTCACCACAAACCAAGGCTCTGTGTGCTCCCCTGCTGCCTCCACCCAGCTACAGAAACCTTCTTTTGGGGCTTTTGGGACACAGGGAGGTGTTGGCCTGTGCACTCTGACTTCTGTTATGGGGTACAAAGATAAACTTCTGCTAGGAGGAGGTTATTGGACAAAAGTCATTCAGGGTCCTGAAAAGCAACAGATGTTGCAGATGTGGTCTGTGTGACTTGAGGAAGCTTTCCCAGAAAGTTCTCAAGGATGAAAAGCTTTTCATGCTGGCAGCAATGCTCAAAATGGAAACTGCATTAGGAAGTATGACAATAAAGTGTGGAACTCCAGTCTAAACAAGGAACAAACCAATTTAAGCAAATTAAATATTGCCTATTCTACTGTAAAATATCTGCTTCTGCCAGCAAATCTACTCAGAGTGATTTTAGGGAATGCCAGGATAACTGAGGCTGCTGCAGTGCCACTGCTGTGGCCCCTGTCCCTGCACAGTGCTCCAGCAGCACAGGGCAGCCTCACTGCAGCCCCTTGGCTCCCAGCAGCCCCCAGGCATTGCCAACCCTGCACCAGGTGCCAGCACCAATACACCACCCAACCAGTGGGATGAGTATTTTAGCTTTTTTTCTGTTGTTGTTGTTTTTTTGTGTTGGTTTGGTTTGGTTTTTTGGGGGTTTTTTTGTATTTTTATTTTATTTTATTTTTTCTATTTTATTTGTATTATTTTTTTTTCTTTCAGTATTTATTTTCTTTTATTTGAGTATTTAGGGTTATTTTAGCTCTATTTAATAAATAGATTTGAAGAAAGGCTTTCTTTACTGACAACCTGCTCTATTCCTGCCAGCAGGCATGAATCAAAACAGAACGGGAGTACCCTAGCCTGACTTCAAAGGATATGAACATTTAATTTTTTGCAGCTTTTGCTTCGCTGTCCATTGTGCTGCAAACACACCCACAGGCCCGCGAAATCTCTCTTTCACTGCTAATTTAACTTCTCTATTTTAAAGATGCCAACACAGAGAGGGTGAGATGCATTTCCAGGCAAGGTCAGGCTGGCATGACCTGGATTCTCTGCAGGGCATGTGGACACAGGGGCTGCTCCAAGGCAGAGGCTGGGCTGGCCCAGGGGCTGGGGGATTTGTGACTCTCCTGGGCACCCAGGGCTGTGTCCCAGCCAGAGCCCAGGTTCCAAAGGGCACTGCCTGCCAGCAGTGGGAGGCAGCACATGATTTCTCCTCACTCTGTGGCATAGCAGAGGACTAGAGATCAGATCTGAGATTTAATGCAATGATGCAAACGAGGCAATTAGCAAATGACATCTGCAGACCAGCAGGCCCCCCATTAACCAGCTAAGCACATTATCTTGGTGAAGATCATAGATTTTCCCCTTAAACCAATTGTGTCTAACTCCTGCAACTTGTCACATCCCACTGCAGCCTGAGGCCCCAGCCCTGCCAGGTGCCAGTGTCTTTGGCCCACTGACATCCCAGGTAGCAGCATGGCCCAACCTTCCGAAAGAGCATCCTCGGGCTCAGAATCTCAAATATCCAGTCAAAGGGGAAAAGGTTTCACTTGAGAATGGGCTAACAAGCTCTAATTAGCACTGCCTCTACTGCTCTCTCAAGCCTCAGTTCATCTCTGCTCTGTGCCTGTTTCACCGCCGGGAGAGCCTCAGTCACTCCTGGCATCAACCCTTTCTCAATTCTGGTGCTTATCAAGGGGGCCTCCACCAGGCACCACTAACCACCTTCAGCTAAGCTTGGGACAAACACAAAGAAAATTATGAAAAACTTCTTGTCCTCCTGCCCCACCATTTGAAAGTTAACAAAGAAGATCAGGTGTTTGCATTAAGTTCTTGGAACTTTTATTCCAGTCAAAAAGATGTCCCCTTCTGTCTTGGGATGAAAAACTAGTATCTCTATATCCATCAGCAGTCTGAAAAGCACAAAGCAAAATTTCAGATCAGGTCCAACAAAAACACATTTTAATTTTGTCCCTATTAAAAACAAAAACTAAAACATTTTAAAAAACCCCAAAAAACAAACCCAAAAAACAAACCAAACCAAACAAAAAAAGAATACCAAAAAAACAAACCAACCCCCCCCCCCCCAAAAAAAAAACCCAAACCACATAGAACAACAACAGCAAAAAAAAAACCAAACACCCCAAACAACAAAAAACCTGCAGGTTGTTCTGTTTCAGCAGACCTGAAATGCAAAGGAGGTTACTCATCTCTGTCTCATTTACATGTCAGTGAGATTGCTCCTTCCATCTATTCTGGCATCCATCCCAAGACACACCAAGGCAGGCCCTGCTCACAGGGAGCTGGAGCCTCCTTCCACCAGCCCACAAAAACCAGCCCAGTAAGAGTCTCCCAGCCATGCCCAGAGGTGAGGACACCTTCCCCTGCAGGTGTGAAGTGAAGCTCAGCACTCAGGGCAGGGCTTCTCACCCAGCCTGAAGGTTCAGCTCCTGCCCCACACCATTTGTGCATTGAATATATCAGCATTTCTTCACAGGTTTTCAAATTTCCAGTGAGCAACTGAATGCTGACAAAGACAAGGAACTCCCTGTGCGCTTGTGAAAAACGAGTTCCACTCTCTTGGAAAAATTTGTAAGTTTAATAAAAACTGAAAATAGACAATTAGGAGACAGAAAGGCAAAAGTTCCAGCTGGGGTGCCTCATCAGAAAGCACACACTTCTCTTTCAATTACTGTGTTTTAAGGATTGCTGTGTTACATATTCAATAGATATTAATGCATTTTTTTCGAGTTTCTATCTGTTTTAAGTATCCCCAATCATCTTATCTGATAGATTTGCTTGTGAGTGGCTCCATTCTGTCTGGTAACATGGGTCTTATAAATCTTTCTCTTGAGGTTTTTGTTTGTTTTCATTTTGGTAGAAAACCCAGAAACTTAGCAGTCTTTATGCAGGGTTACAAGGTGATGACCCTTCCCCCATACCTTCTGGCTTGGTCAGTTTAGATGTTACAAAGAAGGCAAAAACTTAGTCTTTTTACTATTTACACTATGTCACAATTAGAAAATACGTTCATCACTTTTCTAAACTCTATTAATAAAACATAACACAGTACACTTATACCTATAGTATTCATTCTAATATTTGCAAAAAGCCAACTTTATAATATGCATTTATAACACACTCCACTTCTAACACAGAAGGTTTCAAGATCTATTTTCCTTAATCTAAATCTCGCCTCTGCCAAGCAGTAACATGCACCAAAATCACAGCTCCCAAGTCAGAATGAATTCTTGATTGAGTTGTACAAGATTGCTTTGCTCTCAACTTCCTACACCTAACCCCAGGAAATTCCCACACCAGCTTAACAATAAATTGAGTTCTTCGTCACACATAATGAAAGAACAGCCACAGAGTTAATTCCTGCCTCCTCAGCCCACAGCCAATATAAAGCAAAGAGAAATTTGGGGGCATCAGCACTTAGGCTGATTTTCACACAGTTGCCACCACCTTCTGTTCAAGCAGGAGTAGCTCAGAGGTTTGTTAAGAAGTGATCCTTGATTGAATGCAGGGAGTTTCACCACTGCTGAGCATCTCCAGAGAGCTCAAGGGAAGAGTGAATCCCTGCCCCACTAAGGGCTTTGAGAGATTGAACAGGACCAAAACACTCTCAGGCAGACTCAACAAGACAATTTCCAACTTGCCTAGGGAGTGGCAGTATCAGCCACTCACCACCAAGTGCCAGGACCCGTGCAGGGCTGGAGGATGCTGAGATGCTTTTCCATAAGCTGCACGGTCCCAATGAGCAAAATCCCTCTGCACTGCTGCTCTGCCAGCACACAGGGCCTGGGAGAGGCACGCCCCTGACCTGTGCTTAACATACAAAATTCTAAACATGCAGCAAACCCCAGCAGGTGATGTCATTGTTATAAATGCATATTATATAGCTGGCTTTTCACAAATACTAACATGATTACTGTATATATAATTCTGCTGCATTATGTTTTATTAATAGAGTTTAGAAAGGCAAGGAAAGTATATTTTTTGATTATACCAGAGGGTATTTTTATCTCTTTTTTTAATCTCTTCTTTGTAACATCTAAACCAAGGCAGACATTATGGGGGGGTCACGTTGTGACCCTTCATAATAAAACTGTTAAATTTCTGTTTTCTTATCCAAATGAAAAGAATCAGAAAACCTCAGGAGAAAATTTATACCCATGTTACCAGACAGAGTGGAGCCCCCCACAAATGAATCGATCAAATAAGGTGATCGGGATCCTTAAAACAGAACAAAAAAAGAATGTTTGATTAACATCTATTGAATAATCAACACAGCAATCCTTAAATATCGAAGTCTGAAAGAGTGAAAGGTGCGTGCTGCTGGCTGACTTGAAGCCAGGAAACTTTTGCCAAGAAACTTTTTTTTTTGCCAACTTCGGCCAAGAAACTTTTGCTTTTTGTCTCCTAATTGTCTCTTTGTATTTTTATTAAACTTACAAATTTTTAAAAGAGAGTGGAACTCGTTTTTCACATCATGATGTCACAGGCAGATCTTCAGAAGCACGCACAAAACAAGGTTTGGAAAAAACCTGCAGCAGGAAGTAGCACTTCAAACAAACAAGCAGCAAAGTATGTGAGAAGCTCTAATCCATTTGCTTGTTTGAAATATTACTCACTGGATGGTTCATCTCAAAGCACAGGCTTTGGAGTTTATCCTCCTCAAATGACTCCCAGATAAAATTAGTCAGGTGATTTGCAGGATATATTGATTAGAGAGGATTTAGCCAAGGCAACAAAAAAAGCATCCAGCTTTATCATTCAGTGAGAATGAAAGAGAATGAAAGTCTGCAAGCTATTATCACTGTATATAAATTAGGCTTTATTAATGAATTAACTAACTACATAGAAAATGCTAGATAAGAGTTAAAATAATGGCGTTTCTCTCTGGAAAGAAAAGAGTACATCTCAGAAAAAAGTGATACAAATACAAATAAAGAAGTCTTCACTGTTTGCTTGGGTTTTTTCTAGTGTCTGTAACAGGCTGAATTTTCACCTGAACACTCCTGAAAAACCCTGAGATGCTCAGTTTTCTCTTCCAGCTCACAACTTTTTCCATCTTTATGTAAAAACATCCTCAGCTTGCTTCTGTTAAATCCCAATTCTACAAGTCCATATCACCACAGAAAGAAGCTCTGTGGAACTGCCCAGAGTGCAAAAGGAATAACTTCCTGGACATTATTTAATACCCACAAATGCTAGTGGCACTGAATGTGAGGCATCGATCAAGACCCAGGGCAGCTCACAGCCTGTGCCTGGCAGCATTTAAAAGGATAATTTCATGTGCAGTGCCTTCAAACCCCCTCACTGCCACTGGCAGCCTTGTCTCAGAAGAGTTGTGGGAGCCCCCAGAGCTGCAGGAGGGGAAGCAAGAGGGAGGTACAGCCCAGGTCAGCTGGGAAACCCACACAGGTGAGGTCCTACTGCATTCACTCAATTGAAACAACTCTGAGATTCCCTGATCTTCATATGCTGGGCAAGACATCTCCCCAGCAGCAGAACACACTCCATTATGGAGAAAAGGCAGGGAAAAACATCTGCTGGCCACAACACCTGCCTGGAAAGCTGCTCTGGGCAAGCCAGGATTTGGTTTGAATCTGCCAAGGGGCTCCAGGTGGAAAAAGAGAGTTCAGCCAAGGCTGACAGGGGAGCAGTGGTGACAGCAGCCCCACTGTCGCCTGTACCTGTCCTGAGTGGGACACTCACACTTACCTGTCCCACAGCCCAGGACACTCACACTCACCTGTCCTACCTGGGACACTCACACTCACCTGTCCCACAGGCTAGGACACTCACACTCACCTGTCCCACAGCCCAGGACACTCACACTCACCTGTCCCCCAGCCTGGGACACTCACACTCACCTGTCCCCCTACCTGGGACACTCACACTCACCTGTCCCCCAGCCCGGGACACTCACCTGTCCCCCAGCCCGGGACACTCACACTCACCTGTCCTGGTCTGTGACCCCCAGCCCTCCCTGCCCAGGACAGTTCCAGGGCTCCCAGAGCTGCAGAAACCCAGTGGGGCAGTTTTCCTTCTCTCCCCTGACACTGATTTATTTCCCTGAGTAATCAGCTGAGCCCACACTGACTCCAGTGCTCAGCAGATAGATACTTTCCAGGGATGCAGGAGAAAGGCATTTAAATTCCCCCAGGCTGAGAAGGGAAATGAGTTCAAATCCACAATCTGAGTTTCACCAGCTCATACAGGAACCACTGGGAGAAAGTGCTGTGTCCCAGATGTGTTCTTGTTTTATGAATCACGATTCTCTAGCAATTAACTCATTTCAAGAAGATAAAGACGCTTCAAAGGTTTTTTATTTTTATTTTTGGTTTGAGTTAAAAACATATATTCTCGTCAGTGAGACATGCTGACAAATTTTCTTTTAGTTTCAGAGCATATCTGTTTTGTTTTTATGTGCTATTTTAGATCAAGCACAGAGCCAAAAAAATAAATACAATTATGCATTCAGCTCTTTGCTAAAGTTTCATTTAAAGTCAAAATGGAAAGTATTATCAGACAATGACAGGGTACAGCAGTGAAGTGGCAGATTAAAAGATCCAGGAATTCTGCTTACTAGGCACATTTCTGTTTTCTTGTTGTCTTTACAGCCCTTCCTAAAATCCTTATTATTGGCAAGGAGGTTCTCATGAAAACAAGCCCATTTCTGACTGTTGTGTTGTATTTCTGGGAAGACAAAGACCCCAGCTTGGTTTTTACTGTAAGTGAAGCACAAGGAATGAAGTGGAGGCAGCCCAAAGCCACTGCAGTGACCTGAGAGTCCCTGCCCCAGCAGCTGCTCTGGGAGGGACAGCCACAGTCAGGTGTCACCCTGCAGAACAACACCTGTGGAAATGTGACATCTCTCTATTTTGCACAGAGGATGGACTCACTGTTTTTTAACAACACAATCCGGCTGTCTTCCCTTCATTTGAATTTCATGATACCTCAGAGCAGGAACAAAATGTAACCCTCAGGTTCAGTTCTACCCCAACACAAAACTGTTTTCCATGGAAATTAGTTAAGGTTTTAAGGCTTCCTTTCAAATTCAGCTGGAAAAAAAGGTTATTTTTCCTTAAACTTACAGCCAATGGCATCCCCATACTCTGGGAGTCTGTGGAAAGGCACAAATTTTAACACTTGCACAGGAAAAAGTTCTCCTTGTGGCACTGAGAATGTGCAAGTAAAGCAAGCAGTATGTATGAACCAACATCTTTCTTCACCAAAATTACCCCATTTCTGTTGGCTTATGTCTAAAGCAGGCTTTCACTGGTTTACCAAAATAAATGTTCTAGCCTTTAACAAAACAAAAAATCTCACACGTCCCTTGATTCCCACACCAAGAGCATTGAAATAAAAATCTCTCTCTTAATCTGTGAAATTGCTGTTCATTAAGATTTCATTAATTTAGGTCAGTCAATTGCTTGTAAAAATTTAAAAGCTCGTTGCAGACTTTCTGCATGTTCAGCAATTAAACTTCCATTGCACCTGGTTGTTTCCCACCTTGCTCTCAGGGAACAGATCCCGTTCCATGAAAGCACAGCATGTGGTGTGTAATTACTTCCGAGAAGTCAGCTAAACCAGTTGGTCTCTTTTACAGTCCAATAACTTTCAATATTAAAATCACTTTAAGGAAACACTTTAAATGAAATTAAAGAACCAAATTGAGCTTCCATTCCTTGAATTCTTTTTAATTGCTATGGATGCTGAAAAGGAACCCATGCTCCTCCCATTGTGGCATCTCAGGCTGGAAGCACCACCAAAAGCAGAGCATTTCATTAATCTCATACCCCTGTGGCACTGAAGCCATAATCCTACTTGCATTGAAGGCAAGAAGAAACTTGATTTTAGTAGCAATTCAGGATTGAAGCCATCTTTCCACCACTGGGAAGCTGCTCAGCTGGGACTGTGCAGAAGCAGAGCTCCAGGAGGTCTGGGATGAACTGTTCTGCAGGACATACCAGCAACAGCTCTGGAGTAAAGATTTCACAAGCAGGGCACAAAAAGCACATCTGTGAGAGGATTCACACTACTCTTAATGCTCCCAGGAGAGATTTCTTTTAGTTACTGAAGAGCTATTAGAGCACTCCATCACTGCTGGCTGTAATGGTCTGACACAGCCCCAACAGTTTCTTTACACATAACACTCTTCAAGATGCCTCATTTCTTTCTTTTTCTCCCCTTATGTCCCTTGCCTCACTCACATGAGCACACGTCTACCATCTCCTTGCTTGTCAAATATAAATATTAAATTATAAAGCTAAATCACTCAATGGTAGAAGTTCCATAATGTATTGGTGCAACTCAATCCATCATTAATATTCCAGAGATACATCAACTGCTCCAAATATCCACATGATCTCACCAGCTGCTTTGGTGTCACACTCCCCTTTCCTCCATTCTCCCTCCTCTCATCCACTGTAATCCCACTCTTCTTTTCTCCCTTTACCAGGTGGTTATTTACTGCACCTATACAACATGCCAAACCCATACTGGGCTCTCTCACCACCCCAGTGAAACAAACCCCTTCTCTGCCTTTGGTAAGTTGGAAAATGTAACACAAAAAACACTGTCAGTCACAGCAAATGGAGTCAAAACAGGGAGATTCTTACATCCCAACACCTATCTCAATGAGTTTACCTTTAATCCTACAGAGAACTCCATGAAACTAAGCAAAATTTCAGTAGATAAAAATGGAATTCATTATGTGAGAAGATCAGAGACACCATATGACTGAAAATCATTCCGACAAATCCTCGGGTAAAGGCTTCAGTGGAAATTCCTATGGAGGCACATCATCCAGCCTCTCCCCAGCCTCACAGGTGGGTGAACCCTGCAGAGCTCTCACGGACTCAGCACAAACAGGAACAAAGGCAGGACAACCCAGGGACTGTTCCTGCAAACACTGGGCAAGGCTCAGTCAGGTGGAGTTACCAACACCAGCAGGAATGTCCCACCAGCACAGACCTCAGCTGCTGCTGCCCTGCCTTCTACCCCAGAGGCACAACCAAAATCCCACTAACCTGTATTTCCTCTGGGCTGAGCTCACACACTGACAGCTGTGCTGGGCTGGGACAGAGTTCATTTCCTCCACAGCAGCTGGTCCAGGGCTGTGCTCCGGGTTTGTGTGGGAAGTGTTGATAATTCAGGGGTGTTTTTGCTGTCCTTGAGCAGAGCTCACACAGAGCCAAGGCCTTTCCTGCTCCTCACCCCACAGGGGCTGGGAGGGGACACAGCTGGCTCCCAGTGACATCTCAGACTCCTGGGGATGCTGAACCTGCTTGCCCATGGCAGCTGAAAATTATTTCCTTGCTTTTTTTGCACACACAGCTTGTGCTTTACCTACTGAGCTGCCTTTATCTCAGCCCCAAACTTTTCTCCCTTTTACCCTCCAATTCTCTTCCTCATCCCAAGGCTCAGTTGCTGTCTGGGGTTAAAGAACAGCCACAGCCACTGAGGACCAATTGATCTCAGATGCCTCAAAAGCTCACGCAAGTTTGTTCTCAAGATAAAATATGAGCAGCAATGACATGGCGAGTTAGCTCTGGGTATTATCAGCATTCACTCACTTGAAATATATTAACAGCTCTTTTATTATTTATATATTATGACGACATCAATCCATATTATGAATTATGAACCTAATTCTGCTCCCAGTAATATTAATAGCAGACAAATCTGTCTCTACACTTAATATATTCTTTTCAATGCCATTAACTTATTAGTGAATATCAAGTTCTGCTGTCACTACAAAACACTTCATGTTATTCTACAAAATGATCTAGTATCTCAGAGAAGAAAAAAATGCACTCTAGAAGAACAGCCATCTCTCTCCTCAAGAGCCTAAGATAGAACATCACTCTGATGCCACTATTTTCAACATTAATTTAATTTTAATAATCTGCATTTTACTCCAGCCCAAGTTCAAGTAACAAAAGAGGGCAGAATATTGCAGGGAATACTGCAAAACTGCAGGGAATGCCTCAGAAGTGACACCACTCCCTGCAAAATGAAGTGAAATAAACCAGCAAAAACCAAAACCAAACACCCCAGAAAAAAAACCAAAAACAAAACAAAAACAAAACCCAACAAGCCAACAAAAGCAAACCAAACTCCTGACTGCTCTCTAAAAATTAATTCTCTATGGGTCCATCTATTTGCCTTGATCAGCATATCCCCTCCTAATTACAAACTTCACCAAGCACACCCACAATTTTAGAAAAAATAAAAAACAAATCCAGACCACTCAGAACCATAGATCAAGGGAAATAATTCTGTCACAGTAAGAAAAACCACAAAGCACCCAGGGATTTGATGAGCGTGAGAAATCAATCGTGCATCAAGTCGATTGATGCGGTTTATTTTAAGTCCTTCTTTTCTGATTTATTGCTATCATTGCTGCCAATTTACATAGATAATAGAACAAGACATCCTCTTAAAGTCTTAATCAGGAATTAAAACGTAATACACTGGTACATCTCTCTCTGCTCATCAGCGAGGCACACACATTAATGTTTAATGTCATTTTTATGGTGGGGATGGCACTGGATTGGGAAGAGGCACTTTGGACTCTGCTCCATCACATCGCCACCAGTCTGTGGCTGAAACAGCTGCACATCAAAAACCAGTCACCAAATCCTTCAAGCTATAGCAGGTTGTAAACACGACTGCTGCAAGCACAAGGCTGAGCTGTATTCTGAGAGAAGCACGATTTTCTTGTCAGCCTGGCAAGTACAGCCACAACTGCAACGTTGCTCCGACGCATTCCCAAACTGTGCCAATTCCTCCTCAGATGATTCGTTCCTGCTCTCAGTGTGCTGGAGATGAGTGGGTAGTTTGCTGCTCAGCAAAGTGATTTCTCTGACAGGTACTTACATCATTCACAAAAAACCACCACAAATATGCACAACTGTTTAAAAACAGTAGAGAAACAACGAAAGCCTCATCTCAAGGAGCCAGAGAAAAGCGTGTTACAAGAGCAGCAGTTGTGACACAAAGTATGTGTGCAAGGGAAACGGTGTAGCCCTGGTTTCGTGCCTGAGATGTTTTCGTTTTCTGAAATTCTTTTCCCAGGGAATTTTCTGTAAACCAGAGAAGTGTTTTTGTAAACTGTACTTTGTTTTCATTCCTTTTCCTAGAAGGGACTTCTTCTTGGTGTCCCTTTGGTCTGACCAATGTGATTGCAGAGGTTTGTCTTTGTGTCAGCAATCAAACTGGTCTGTGTGAAATAATATAAAAAAGAAACTCATCCCAAAAATAAAGGAGTCATTTTCAGCCTTCTGAAGTTCAGAGTCTGTGTCGTTCTGGTGTAAAACAGCATCAGAAGGGTGGAGAGGGGGACTTGAGCAGACCAGAACTGCTACCTCTGAACAGGAGGTTCTGCACAAAAATGGGAGGAAGCTCAACCTGTGCATTTCCTTCAGGAGGTGTGAGGGGAGAACATGCTCACAAGGAACCTGGGAGGGCGAAGCAGGAGAAATCACACTCTGTGTTTCATGAAGAACAAAAACGGGCAATGAAATAAAACACCAGGCAGGACTGGTGCTCGCCACATCTACAGGACAGTGCCAGACCAGTCTGGACAGCATTTGGAGAAATTCAGGACCATACACCCTAAAAGGAGTACATTCTCCTGAGAACACAAATCCCTGCCACACACACAGAGTGTGGGATCCTGGGGTCACTGCTGCACCCCAATTCCCACCAGAGATACAAACAGAACTCTGGGCTTCCCCTCCCTGAGCAGCACCTCTGCCCTCTGCAATTCCTGCCTGCAGGAACTGCTTTCCTTCACTCTCCTCCCTCACTGCCTGCTCCTGTCACACTGCTCAGGGGACAGCAGCCCCCAGACCTGGCCTGGTGATAAAGCAGGTTGCTCACCTGCAGGGCCAAGGCAAAAGACATAAAAAATGGCAAAGAAAAAAATGGCAAAGAAACGCTCTGGGACCAAATGCTGGAGCCTCCCAAGTGTTTTCTCCAAAACTTCCCCGAGAATTGTACGTTGGTTTTGGGGCTTTTTTGGCTTTGTCAGAGGTCTGCGGATCTCTGACTAACAGATACAATTCTTGGATTTCATCAAGCTTTCAGAGGCTCAAACATGGGGACAACCAAGACCGCTCGCTATACAAGAAGGTGATGTGGGCTCTGACATTAAACAGTTTACAGGTGTTGCTTCCTTTAACTCTGCTAAAATAATGAAAAATTAGGGTTTGCTAAGAAGCTTCTCCTGAAAAAAGAGTCTATATATAGATGAAAGATGAAATCTGCTACATGTCTCTGTGTTAAAAATAACTGCAATATTAAAAATTTAAATTATCCCACAAAGAACTGTCATTATTAACAGTTCTAATGCCAAGTTAAAAATTAAATCCAATCAGCACAGAAAAACATTTTGAAACTCTTTTAAAAATGAAAGAGATAAAGATTAGCTGCTATAAAATACAATATCAATTGTACGAAGTGGAAATTTGCTTCCCAGAAAAAAAAAATCCCTTGCTGTTACTGATGTGTAGCCAAAACTGGAGCTGAGACAAGAGTGTGGCATGGATCTTCACCACCAAATCAGCTTCAAGTCAATTCTCAAGACAAACATCCTTTCAGCAGAGCAATCCAGGATGCAGGTTTTGCTCAGTATGGTTACTGATGGAGGTTGATTTAGTATAACCCTCAAAATACTCCAGAATTTCCTGAAGGTCCAGAAGGAACCAAGGCAGTGGTCCCTTCATCCCCTCAGCTCTAGAAGAAGCTGCATTACCAGGCCAGGCGTCTGGCTCTAGATCTCTGCCAGGTACTGCTCCTAAAGCCTCACTACAGGGAATTTCTTCCATAATTTTAATAGACAGTCTCTCCTGAAATTCATCTCACAGAGTAGAATCTAAATTGCACTCTGCTTCAAATAAAATACCTCAGGAACAATGTACTCTGGGTGTAGAAGAAGAGAAAGAACTAATAAATGAGAATGAAGATAAAAATTGCAACATTTCAATGGAGAACGAAGCACTCAGTGAAGATAATTGCACCCATTCACCATAAAGTGAGAACTAGAGGAGAGCACCTAAAGTCTCAAAATATTTGGGTTTGAAATACTAAAAATGTAAAGCATCTGAGGATCTATCAGCTGTGCCAGTGGTGTTCTCTGTTCCCTCCATTTTAAGTTAACCTATTTTACACATAACACTGTGAAGTTCACCTTGTTACAGAACTGAATTCTTTTTCAGGCTGCTCCTCCTGAGCGGGGCTCAGACTTTGAGCAGCACCACAGATCAAACATCACTCTGTAAATGGAACCCAGAGATGACAAGACACCCAGGACTTTAATTACCATAAATTACATAAATTAAGGGAAATATCTTGAGCTCATCCTCTGCTGTAGACTGGGCTGGGTGCAGAAGGCTGGGGGTTAAAAGGCAAATATCACCCCCCATTTAACTTTTTTATCCTAAAGTGGCCAAAATTGCTTCAGGAAAGAGAATTATGTTTATGTGTTGCCATAGTAGTTTTGACACATCTTCAAGCTCAAAAGCAAAGGTAGTTGAGTAGGTTGAAGGTTTGGGCTTTAAAAACAAATTATACACCCAGGAAGCGTTTTTTAATCTCTTATACACAGGAGGTATTGGTCTGCTTTGTGTGGTCCCTTCTCACAGAAAATGTAAGACTTATGCCTGTCAATGGAAAACAGAATTTAGCTTTTGGACTATCTCCTGCATCTTTTCCTTCCTCAACAATAACATGATCTTGAGATGCTTTGGGGTTTACTTTATTATGCCAAGGATATCTAAATTGTATCTCTTCAGTTACATGCTAGATAAAAATTGCCCAGGATGGTTTTCTTTGCTTGTCTTCATGGTACTTCTTATACTTCAAGATGTCTTTACCTTGAGGATACTATAGTTGGTAAAAAATTATCTTTCTTGTGAAACCGGGTTATTACTTCGTTATTGAATTCTGACTTTTGTGTGCAGGCTACTGTGCAACTCCTCCAACAGCCTAACAACAACAAAAAAACCCCTGTAATGGTTTGAAAGCAAAACAAGTGAGAGGCTCTAAGTCAGAAATACAATTTAATAGGAAGAAGAAAAAAAAGATAAAATCAAATAAATGTAATAATACAAAAGACCACTGACAGAGTCAGAATACAACCTGAGTGGGATGATGGAAGCAGTGATCCCGTAGAAAGGT
>JBBMKD010000194.1:685805-698073 GCA_037834095.1 Argya squamiceps
TTTACCTTTTTTTACTTCTTATTAAATTGTATTTCTGACTTGGAGCCTCTCACTCGTTTTGCTTTCAAACCACTACAAGGGAAAACACATCTGCAGCTTCTCCAAACACCTTCCCCTGCCCCCACTGCACAGCACGGCAGCTCTGCCCATCACATTACTGCACTGCATCTAGCAGATGCTGCAAGTTCTCTGTGGGAGTCCAGGGCATCCCTTTGGTTGCCCTGGATGGTCAAAGACCTCGGCAGAGAGGTCTGGGACCCGAGAAAGAGGGTCTGAATCCTGGACAGGGGGGTCTGTCCAGGGGGGCTGCCTGGTACAGAGCCCAGGAAGACACAGGCTTTGACTTTAGTCCATGGAAAAAGCTTCCAACATTGAGAGAAGGATTACAAGTCACAAAGGTGTAACAGACAGACAGTAGTTAACCACTGGGTGGGAAATTTGGTAGTTTTGGGATTCATAGAATGGAACTGAGAGGGGACAAGATAGAGATTTTAGGGTGGTGCCCTGGGTTCTTCTCCTTCTCCCTTGGCCTCCATCTTCTGATGTGACGTGGGCACAAAGTAGTTTAACGGGATTGGGTCAGAGAAGAGATGACCCCTTTAGTACAGGTGATAGACATTGGCACAGAATTGTAAATAATAAGTACATAATTATCTGTGTAAGAGGCAGTGACCTCCCATCACGGGGGGAGTCACCTGTGCCCAAGCTGCTGTGAACACCTTGGCCGGGCACAGAGAAATTTGTAAGATAAGAAATAGTAAACACACGAGAAACCCAGAAAAAACAAGACCTTGAAGACTCCGTTTCATTCTCGTGCCAACTCAGAGCCTTCTGAGGGCAAAAAAGACTCACTCGAACCACCAAAACCACCACCTGAATCTCGGGTGAGAGAAAACCTAACCCAAGAGAGTTCCCTGTTTTGGGGCAACCCACACTGTTTGGCTGCCTTTAGGAGTCCAAAATCTGCCCAGTCTATCCCAGCCCTGCCTGAGTCTCCATTGCAGCTCCTGCTGCCCAGTGCACCACGGCTCCGGGGCTGTTTGGGCACCAGTCCAGGAGAGCCTGCACACAGATAGACACTCCATGGCTGGCAAGAACCTGCTACAGGGTACTGCAGTCTGGACAGAAGTATTTATTTAAAAAAACCTGCTGCAACAGCAAAAACACATGTATTTATATTCTGTTCCAACCTCCTCCTTTGGTTTGCTGGGCACGTTGGAGTGTTAATGTTGTATTACCCCCAGGGGATATCCAGCAACTCAACAGCACAACTGCAAGGAGTATTTCATTCCAGGTTGGAGCCTTCCAAGAAGTTAAATAAATTCCTATCAACCACCTTACTATTAAATTCTGTGATCACAAAGAAAAGGCAAATTTAACACAAGAACAAACTGACTGCCCAAATGCGAAACTCACCAACCCCCCAGTTTAGTTTCTTGTTGTTGTCTATGGTGGCTACTCAGAAAAGTCTAAGGACGAGGCAAATGGACACTCAGTATCCCAGCAATCTGAGTCTCATCCCTTCTTAACACAATTCTGAAGATCAGTTTCTTCTTCCACAGTTTCCACAGTAGCATAAAATACATGGATCTGCATTAAAATTAAAGCAGATCTGCCTAAAAAGTATCTTGGTTTAGATCAGAGTCTCAGTGCTTATCTCCAAGCAATACCACTGCTGAGTTTGGATGAGACTTTAGTGAAATGAAGTCTGCTCTGTCAGCCTCCCATCCAGGGAGAGTCACATGCTTTCTGCTTCCTCCCCACAGTGTGGACACTGACTTCAGAGATTCTGGAGAAAAAAATCTTAGATGTCCTGCCCAGTGGTCAGAGGACAGCAGACAGCACCCTCAGGTGTACAAGGCTGACAGCAAGAGCCTACCATTCAGCTGGAGTAGCCAGAGCATCTTGAAACACATACTTAGAACTGTAGAGAAATTCTTTCGTGCAATTTGCAAAAAGAAGTCATCAACAAAAAGCAGAGGTTTCCAAAATCACTGGCAGCAGATGCCAGTTTATAAGATTTCCCCACAAACGAGCATCTGCAATACAAAAAAAAAAAACAACAGAAAGGCTTCTGGGGAAGCAAACTTTCAAAGTGCATCTTTATATTCCAAGGCTTTTGTCATCACGTCTTGGATTAAAGGTCAGACTTTAACCCAGACATCTGGGGCTGGATTTATCCTCTTGGAAGACATACTTAAAACAACTGTTCCCCATCCCCAAATCAGAAGCTGACAGGCTCTTTCCATTGTTCTGCACAACAATACTGTGGAAATGAGCTTCAAGTAACATTTTCACTCAAGCTTCTGTTAAAGAAGAATGGTAATCATCCCCATCCTGCATCCCAATTACTCACTGCTTCTCAACTTCATTAACAACTCAAGAATCAGCACAGAAACAAGAGTCCTACAGAATGAAAAGACAGGCAGCAGAAATAAATACATCAAGCCCACTCTGAAGCCTGTTCTCCCTGCCAGACAGAAGCTATGGAGAGATGAGCCATGGCACTGACTGTGACTCAGAACCACAGCCCAGCTCCAAGTGCCACCAGGCTCCTTGGGGTGACCTCAGGCAGGTGGTCCCATCCAGCTCTGGAAGCAGCATGGGAATCAAAACCTTGTGAGGTGCCTGAAGCCTGCTGAGATACCACCAGGGTACAGGGCTGGGGTGTCTCCTCTACCCCAGGATGCAGCCAAGGGCTCCTCAGAGCTCTGAGCAGACACACCTCTCTTCTGAGAGGGGGGAAACTACCCCACAAACCTGCACCTGGCAAGGTTAAAACTGATCTGCCCTCCTTATTTTGAAGCCCCTGAGTACATTACATAAGTAATTTTAAATTACATATGTAATTTAAAGCCCTTGATTCATATCTGGGGTACACTGGCACCGCCCCATCATTCAAAGCAATCCCAATTGTGCCACACAGATGACCTCAGGTATCTCATCTTTACACAGCTGAGCCAGTCTATTTTTAAACCGAGTTATCTGCAGGCAGGATATTGGTATGAAATTCATTAAACATCATTTCATACACAGAGAGGCAAACGATGGATCTGGCACAGAAACAAGTCGATACAATGACTACACAAATGTGACAGCAGAACAGAGAATATGCAGCAGAGTGTTCATTTAAGAGCAGATTTAAAATTTGACCTTCACAATATGCAACAGAGGTAGTCTACATACACAACATGGCTCTAGAGAAAGAATATTTATCCATCAAGTTCAACTGAGCTTCTATAAATAATGCAGAAGCAAAACACTAATTGGCCTGTTGCAGAAAAATTTTGCATTTCACAACTCACTGCTCCTCCTGTATATTATCTGGGGGTTTATCCTGACTAATCCAAGAATGCAGACATCTGTCCAAGGAGCAGTACACAGCTCCCAGAAAAAGTACCAGCTCTTTCTTTTTTAACCTCATTTCCTGTGAAAAAGAGATTAGACACTTTTCCAGATTTCCATCCCGCTATTACTTCATTTCTCCTATGAAGTTTCTTTGCAAATTTCAACTGTGTCTTAAGGTAGGAACATGCTTCAAAGGTACTTGCCTGCCTTCCAGGGGAAATTATGCATTCCCTGCCACTTACTGCACAAGCTATTGTACATGGCCTTCCATAAAAACCTTCCCAATGGATTCTTTATGGAGAGATGAAATGAAATGTTTCTGCTTGCTTAGTCTGTCTCTTGTTGGATCCCACTGGATAATTTTAGGTACCATTTTTGGAAGAGGTTCTCTCTGACTGGGCCAATAATATCCTCTAGATAGGGAGACAAATGTCATCTTTAAAGAGAAATTCACTCAAAATCTTTAACACAGGCTCCTGAAAAAGCTGGCATTTAGGAAAGATCAGTGGGAAAGGCATTAGGAAGCTGAATGAAGTTATTTCACTGATTCCTTTTAGCAGCTTGAACAGACTGGTTCCCTAACTTCAATTGAGAAGAATTCATATCAAAGCACTGCTGCTTTTTAAGCCTCCTTTCCACAGAGAGGAAGAATCACAGAGAACAGTCCTGGAGGGAGTCCAGGGTAAAGTTTATGTTTACTAACAAGATCCTGCCTCAGGGTTTTGTTACTTAAGAGCCCCTACAAAGTGTGAGTTTTGGACACCATTCAGAAACCTTGAAATCTTAAGAAAAATTATACATGCTGAGCCAGACCCAACCATTCCGGTAATTTAAACTGAATTTTTGCTTGGCAGAAGTCATGAGCATACAAACAAATGAGTACGAACAGGGCTTTTTTTGTGGGACCAGAATATGGGAAATGCTTTTTTCCAAAGCATGACCTTGACATCCTCCTGGTTTGTGCCCTGTGAGGCAGATTCAGCTCATGGGCCTGATGTCCCTTCTCATGGCTCTAAGGTCAGCATTGCTTAAAAGTTGATCTTCCAGCAGATCTTCAGAAAGGTAAATTTCATCGTTAAAAATTGCTAAAAAAGGATCCACTGCCCTTCTGAATTAAGGTCTTCCCAAACTGATGATACAAATGTTCCTCTTATTTCTAGCAGATCACTCTAGACACTCATGTGAATTTCACTCTCTCCCAACCCTGCTTGGTCACTTTATTTCACTTGTTACTTGTTACATACTTGTTTGTTGCAAGAGGACATGAAAAGAACGACACTCACCCGTCAGGATGTGAGATGAAAAAGAAAAGGGGAGTTTGTTTGGGGATCTCAACTTACATAGTTTTTGGGATTTGGTCAAGGATTGGGGCACGAGAGGAACACCCCTCTGACCCCAGTGGTCAACTCACAAGTCCATGAATTTGTCCTTCTCTCTGGAAAGGAATGCATTATTTACTAAACACCAGTTTTTGTTGTTGCTACAAGAGTGAGAAAACTCCAGTAAAAATGAGAAACAACCAGAAGGCTGAAAAATCAGGACGACACTTGTTCACTTGTTACTTGGTACATACTTGCTTTCCCAAAAGTCCTCTGGACTAAGAGCAGGGATGGGATGTAGCCTTTCCTCCCTCATCCCAGATCCAAACAGGGCACAAACGGGGCTCCTGTGCCAGCCCCACACAAACCTGCCCCAGCATCTGACAGTGCGTTATTCCTCAGGAATAACTCACAGGACTAACAGGATAACAGGAGTATCTCTGCGTGGATGGATGGCACCTCACATAGCACGTTATTAACAGGGTTTAATGACCAGCACAAGGAATTCCATGCCAGCAGCTTGTTTCAGCCTAAACAGCAGCAAAGCCAGCAAATCGTTCTGCTGCTAATGGAAGGGGGCAATGCTATTCACAACCATTTGTAAGACTTCACCCTAGGCAAAGAAGAATTAAACTTCACAGAATAAAACATGGGCAGAGGGCTGGCTGGCTGGATGGAGGGGAAGCAGAAAGCAGACACAGAACTCACAACCCACTGCTCCTCCTGTATAGTATCTGGGGGTTTATCCTGACTAATCCAAGAATGCAGACATCTGTCCAAGGAGCAGTACACAGATCCCAGAAAAAATACCAGCTTTCTTTTTTAACCTCATTTCCTGTGAAAAAGAGATTAGACACTTTTCCAGATTTCCATCCCGCTATTACTTCATTTCTCCTATGAAGTTTCTTTGCAAATTTCAACCATGTCTTAAGGTAGGAACATGCTTCAAAAGTACTGCTAGTAAAAGTACAACCCAAACCAAAAGTCAGGCCAAGAGAGATCCCAAACGGTGGTGGATCAGCATTTGTAAAGCCCTTCCCAAGAACCAGGTGACTGGAGGAAGCACAGCTTGTCTGGGGGAAGAGACCAAGGGCCAGGGCTGGCCAGAGCCCCCCAAAGCACCATCCAAAGTGCTGGTCTCCAGAACGTGCCTTCAGGATGTTCAGAGCCAGCTCCTCTGAGGAGCAGCCAGATAAATCAACATCTCCAGCAGGTATTTTACATCCTTGATGTGCTCCAGAGGCAGTCAGTAATTCCCATTGCACCCAGAGACCCGGGTGAACACAGCTGCTCCCAAATGGAAATGCAGAATGTTAAAAGTATATATTATAAAGTTGGCTTTTGGCAAGGTGTGTGCTATATGATTAATAACATTGTATTAAGAATATAAGGGTTTTATTTCTGCTATTAGTAAAGAAAATTAGGCAGAGTGGTAGTAGTTGATATTGTGTGCTTAAACTGTCTGTTTGGTCGGGATAACACCCAGTGAACATGTAAAGAAGACCCTGCTATTGATATACCAGTTTGATATAGCATCTCCCATCTGAGGAAAGTCTGGACCAAGGCCCAGGCTGGAGGTGATGATGAAGACACAGCCCAGAAACACACCTGCTCTAAAAAGGCAGACCCAAGGAGGGGCCATGCAAAACAGTTCCTGCAATGGAAACTAGTTTGTGGAAAAATAGGACTATTCAACAGACTGATACAATAGAAAGGGGATTTAAAGAATGTCTCTGATACAGCAGGGTGTGGGCTTGGCTCAATGCCAAGTCACCCACCTGGCCGTACTTTGCTTTTTTTCTATCTCCTAATTGTTTTATTTTCTATTAAACCTATTTCTTAAAATTTACACAGAATGTGGACCTCGTTTTTCACACAGAACCAGCACACAGAGGGGCCAGCAGGTCCACTGGGCACACTGCCAGCAGAGCTCACTGCTGCAAGGTGCTGCCTCAGCATCCTGCAGGGTTGGAGCCACCAGGAATTTTCAGACTGTTGTGTGAATGAGTTCTTTTTTCAGAAAGGAAAGCATCCTACAGACTGCAAATAATGAAAGCAACAACACAAACACGATCTGCACACCCCAAAATACAGCATTTTGTGTTTCTCCACAGCACGTCTCTATGGCCCAGCTCAGCTGGGAAAACTGCCAAACTGGACCAGCAAGACTGGGATAACCTCTATCCAGCCCATCCAGCACAGTAAACTACAAGGAGCACTGCTCCTTAAAAAAAGATAGTCATAATTGCTTAGGGACAAATAAATAACAGATGTCCAAATGCATATATTCTCATATTGGCTGCATCCTCAATGTGTCATTACTTCTCCCTATAATTTCAATCCAGATAAAAATGAAGTTAAAATACTTCTACAATAAAATGAGAGAAAAAACTTGTGTACTTAAAATTACATTTAAAAATCAGTTATAGCTGTGACTACTTTTAAGAACAAGGGAATTCACCTTCTGTGGTTTCATCAAGTACAACAAAAATGGCATTTTTGTTCATTGCATTAACAATATCCAATCTTTCTACATAAGAGGAAAATTTGGCATGCTTCTTTCAAGATAAGAATGTACAGAGATCTGTATTTCTGGAATTTGATGCCGTATACATGAAAAAAATCATATTTTCAATTTCATCTTACACAGTGCTTCCTACAGTGCTTCCTTCCACCACGCCCTTCTCCTCCTCCCAGCTGCAGTGTTTAGTCCATCGGGGTATCAGCTGGGCAAACAACCACGTCCACTCCACATGCAATGTCCACTCCAGCACTCCTGGCTCTCCCCAACCTGCCAGCAACCCCTCTGTGCCTGCCCAGTGCAAGTGGAAACAGGATGTGACAAAGAAACAGGTGAGAGACCAGGGGAAATGACTATCGTGTGTTGTCAGGGAAGGACATTGTTATCCCTCCTGCACTTCTATTTTCTGCAGTGCTGAAGCACGAAATGGTCTGTGAAAGGTTACTCACGAAGCACATAAAGACTCTGTGCCACATCAGATGGCTTGAGCTGCTGGATGATTTACTGCCATTGTGCTAATTACCTCCTACCAATTACTGCACACTCATGCTCAGAGCCCTAAACAACAGGCAGAACTCATATTTAGCCCAACTGCAAAAGATTAATTCAAAAAATGAATAGAAACCCCCATAAAAGCTCACCAACAAATTTACCCTTATTTCAGTGTCTCCATCTGTCCATCACTTGACATGGCCCTGCACTACGGAAAAGTCCAGGGGAACAGGACCATGCCCAGTGCCAGCTGGTGGTCAGAAATTCAGGATTTCCAGGACATAACCGGGAGAATGCTTTAGCCTCCAGCTTTGTGCAGTTTCCAGAAGCACTTTGGGAGATGCCCATGGCTGGGCAGGCTGGGGCAGAGCAGGAGGTGACATCCCCCAGCATGGCTGGGCTGGTGGCCCCAGGGTGGGGACACGGGGACAAGGCTGAGGCAGGGGGGCTCTGAAGCCACAGCAGGAGGGCAGGCATCTGTGCCAATTTCAGACACACGAAGGATGAGGCAGACACCAGAAGGTCAGGCAGGAAAAGCTTCTATTTTAATTTTCTGACTCCATCCTTTTATACATCTTGATCAGGAGGCAAAAGATTGGCTACACAGGGTGCCACCTTTCTGACCCGGTTGGTGATCATCACCATCAATCACATTCCTCCTCTGAGAGGAGAAATATGTAAACAAAATAAGTAAGTTCTAAATACATACTTAGTTTATATGAAGCTGTGTGACAATCTCCACTACAAACTGAAAACAGGCCCAGGAAAATTCAGGGTGACAAGAATCCAAAGGCAGGGTCTTCCAAAATCACACCCACCATCACAGCCCTGCAGTGCTGCAAGGTGATTTGGGTAAATAGTTGCTGGGATTGTGTCTCCTTGCTCAGGGCTAGCAAGAGAGCATGTGCCATCATCCTGAGGACAGATTGGGAATGCAAACCTAACATATTCTCCTCTTCCCTTTCAAAATCAGATGATCAGCTGTGGCTTTAGTCCTGCCAAATTCTGTCAAATATAGCACAAAATTATACAGAACCATAGTAACTGCACTCCCACTATTGTTCTGGTTTAAAGAGGAGTTTGATTACATTAGGTAAATATTTGTCCTTATGTAATAGCTCCCTCCAACATTCTAAAAATTTTCTGTCTCCTAGAATTTAACTGAAGAGGGTGCTTTTACATGTCACTGCTCTGCCCCTAAATCAAGTATACTC
This sequence comes from Argya squamiceps, assembly GCA_037834095.1. Classification (NCBI taxonomy): domain Eukaryota; kingdom Metazoa; phylum Chordata; class Aves; order Passeriformes; family Leiothrichidae; genus Argya; species Argya squamiceps. The sequence goes on from JBBMKD010000194.1 coordinate 694,700, forward strand.
TATGAGTATTAAACTGTGAGTAATGTTATTACAAGCAATAATAGCTACCCAAACAATTATGTAGTTGCAACTGCAGTTTTCCTATTAAATCTAGAAGCTTTAAGCAAATTCAGAGTCAGAAAGAGTTGGAACACCATCTCTGATGAGCTAACAGCAGTTATTTATTCACAGATTGTTAAATTCTTATGGCCCTGGGACTTCCAGGAAGAAAGCAACAAAGAACTGACTCCCCATCTAAATACTGGCTCGTTCTTCATGTTGATATAATTATGAAGTTTCCATCATTGCAAAGCTGTTCACACTGCTCTACATGCATTCCAAAATCTATGCTAACTGCAGTTTTTTCCATTATAAAACTCGCTGGTGAAGTCACTGTTCTATTTCCAGCCCAGCTCTGGCACTGTGCGGATGCTCATTGCTTAGTAAATAGAAATATTTTTTTTTAGGGAAAAAAGAACATACGGAATAAAAAAGCCAGAGGCTTTTGATAGCCTTTCTTCCAAGTCGTTTCAAATACGGTAATGAAATAAATGAATAATAAAGAGCAAACAGGAGCTTGTGTGATGACTCAACACACCAGGAGTCATGAGGAAAACGCTGAATTCTTGACTACAATGTTGCAATATAACAACACGGGAATGTACGCATTGAATAACTTTCACCTTTTAAAATAGGTGTCTGTCAACAGCCTAGGCAGCATTAATCAACGTTCTTATCACTTTGGTAATTACATTCCTCCTGGCACACACATGCAAAGGAGGGAATTTAAGATCTTAACTTGAGGCTTGGAAAAGAAAGAACAAAGCAAGAAAGTTCTTCCACCCCATGTCCTTCCTGCCCAGCTCCAGCTGGGGTCTTGACTTCTTTGGTCAGCCTCTGAGAGGAAAAACATTTTGGCCCCGTGCAAATACATCAGCTGGTTTTCCTAAGAATATCTGCTCCAATAAATTATTTCACTTGCCTTGGCTGCATTCATATGCATGTTCTGTGCATCTAGGAGGTGACGTGACTGTCACAAACATTTCTACAACCAAAGGAATTAAAACAAGCTTATTGACACTTTTCTTCTGAAACAATAAATATTTCTACCTGAAACATGGTTATGAAGAGAGTCCAGATCAAACATCTCCTTTCTACATTTTCCTGTGCCAAAAGTTGCCAGCATTTACCATGTCACAAACAAACAGCACAGTTCAAAGGACTCACTCCCCACAGCGGAGTCTCTAGAGAAATAAATGCACACAAATTCTAAATCCTGTTTCAAAAAGGAGAGGTTTCAGCACCCAGCCCTTGGAAGCCAAGCTGCTTGTCCAGACCTCAACCAGCACTTTCACTGCAACAACCATTTCAGTGCAGGACATTTCCCACTTTTGCAGAGCTGGACATCAAACACAGCAACACAACCTCAGCAGGAACACAGCCCCACGCTGCTCCTGCCTCCCCTAACCCACAGCACACACAGCTCTCACAAAACCCAGTGCTCTGGTCATTACTGAGCCAAAACGCCCCTGCCCTCAGCCAGAACTGGGTACAAAGATGAAAGCACGGCAAGTCACGTGGGAGATGCACAGACTGCACGGACAGACTAAGAAAAAGTATTTTAAGAGGTACATCTGGAAGGCAAGAATAGACTACTGCAGTGACAAAAGCACACTTGTTCTTTCCCTTTCTGCTGCCAAGAGGAATCAGCAGCAGAGGACTGGAGACAGCAGGGACAGGTGTTTTCTCTAAAAGGAGAATTCATTCTTTTGGCCACCTATACAGCACGTTTGGCCAACGGGTTCAAATCCAAGTGTGGGATCCTTCCATCAGCAACATTCAGTCTCTGGCAAGCTTTGCTGGAAGCTCTGCAGTTGCCTCTCACATGATCAGATGAAAAGCTGCTTTCTGAGCTTCTGTTTGCCATTCCTTTTTTCTTCTAAACCATGTATTATTTAAAATTATCTGGAAGAGTTACAAATTACTCCAACCAATTCTTTCAGCATGCAAGAATATATGACTGTAAGGAGATTATAAATGTATTTTCTTACAGCTGAGCAGTTCAAGCCCAACATTTAAATGTTGGTATAAAAATATGCGAAACCAAATTGTATGACAGAGCTTGCTTTGTCAAAACACAAATGTCTCATAAAATATGCTGTCTGGCATCATAACTAGTAGGTGATATTTTTCAGACAAATTTTTTCAAGGAAAAATACTGATTAAAATTAACGAAAGACATTCGGAATTAGGATTTGATATTTTGTCTTTTGATTTCAAATGGCAGCAATCCTGAGGTTTATTAGATTTGTTTAAAGGTCAGCCCCAAAATAAAGAAATTAGCCATGCAAAATATTTTGTTCAACCCTTCATAACTTTTTGAAGTTACTGTTCCTTAGTTGAAAACTGCCCAAAAATCTCTTGTATTTATGCAGCTCCCCTATCTGCCATCTTTGTCTCCAATATTTCTCTGCAGTCCACAAGCCAAAACACACCATTTGTTTGGCTCTAATCCCAAGGGCCTTCACCCATGTAACTTATCAAAAGGTTTTTTGGATTTTAAGTCTTCCCAGCAGCTGTGATCTTTTGGCAGCTCGTGTGAGGAGAAGGGAAATTGAATTTCTTGGAAAAGAAACCACTCTGAACCACTTGCACATGGCCCCACCAACAGCTGAGCAGCATTGCAGCCTTGCAGCAGGACCAGGGTGAGGTGCAGAGGTAAAATGATTCAACAGTGCCTGCAAAGATGGGATGGGAGCAGGGCAGGGCAGAGGGAAACCTGCCAGGCTGTGCTGAGGACATGAAATGTCTCAGCAGTGTCAGGCAGAAACCCAAAGCCCTGGGGAGGGTGAGCAGCCTGCCCTGCCAGGATGGAGACTCAGGCTCCAAGAGGAGCTGCCAGCAGGGCAGGGATCTGCTGAAGGAGGGCAGAAAAGCAGCTCCCCAGAGGGATGTTCTCCACTGGGCACCAGGGCTGAAGGGTTTAGGGACACAGGGGCTGCCCCAACACAGCAGGGCCAGAGCAGGAACCTCACCTGCAGCAGCTCATGCTGATTTCTGCCCTCCTGTGCCCTGCTGTTATAAGTGTATATTATAAAGTTGGCTTTTCACAAGATGTGTGCTATATGATTAATAACGTAGTAAGGATATAAGTTTTTATTTCTGCTATTAGTAAAGAAAATTAGGCATAGTGGTAGTAGTTGCTTAAACTGTCTGTTTGGTCGGGATAACATCCAGTGAACATGAAAAGAAGACTCTGCTGTTGATACACCAACTATCAGCATCTCCCATCTGAAGAAAGTGTGGACCAAGGCCCGAGCTGGAGGTGATAATGAAGACACAGCCCAGAAACACACCTGCTCTAAAAAGGCAGACCCAAGGAGGGACCATGCAAA
>JBBMKD010000194.1:705913-747480 GCA_037834095.1 Argya squamiceps
CTTCCCCTCAGCCCAGGCTGGTGGCTGAAGGCAAAAGGCCCTTTTTACCCCCCACCCTTGCAATAAACCCACGTGTTGTCTCAAAAGTGTCTCAGGTCTGCAGAGTTCCCTCTCCCTGCCCTCCACGGATGCTCCTACACCCACCCTGCCCTGTGTGAGGAAGGTGCCAGGCAGAGCACAGGCTCATCCTCATCCTCCTGGTGCTGCCCAGGCTGGGGAAGGTGTGGGCAGCACAAACTAAAAATCCCAATCCATCTGGAAGTAAAGGGGTGAGCCTTTCAGAGAAGGGCTCAGAGAAAATACTCCACTCTTCCTATGGCTTGCAGAAGCTGGAGAAGTCACACTGCCACGCACTGCTGCTCTTGGCACTCAATCCTCCTTCCTGCTGGTGTTATCCTGGCTCTATCTCCTGGGATAGAACTTGGAGAACCAGATACACTGACCTCCAAATCCCTTGTTGCTCTCTCTGCTAAATGAAATCCAAATTAATCATGTCACAACAGCCCCAAGGGTGCTGAGAAGTCCTTCAGCAGCCAGCACTCCACAGGCCACACTGCAGTTCGCAGCAGGAACCACTCTCCAAGCAGAACAGAGGTAAGTAAAGTTGTGTCTGCTGGTGTGGCACCGGCCTACAGCTCTCCAGATTACTAACAGGAAGCTGCTCTTCCCAGAGAAGCCTCTCCCAAGCTCTCCAGACTCATGGTTTCCCAGACACACTGCATAAATCCCCAGTAACGCTTCCCTGTAGCAGTCACAACTGTGAGTGCAGCATCTTTTTTCAGTCTCTGGTTTACACCACAGCATCACTGTGAAACGCCTTCCACGCTTCTGGGACACATGAGAACAAGCTTTTTTTTTCTTTCTTTTACACACCAGATACAGCAGCATCAAAGACATGATACACACACATAAGCTCACAGAACACCTCCTCACCCCAGGAGGCCACATGACCCAAACCACTGAGATATGAAGAATGTATTCTATTACCAGTTACTGACTCTTGATCGCTACATTTTAAGTAAGTCCTACAAGTAATAAGCAGTGCTATAACAGAGTCTCTGGCATCACCATCACTCATTCTTCCCTCTATATGCTGGCATCAGTATTGTTATCATTATCATGATGAAAGCTTTGTGCTCAGATTATCATTTGGATGTGTGAAAGGCTGCACAGGGGAAGGATTAACACACATTTGTAAGGTAACAGCAAATGCAATTTCAACTTGTAGGCTTGCATCTGCTGCCTTTCTTTCTCTCAACAAGAATAATGAGCATCATCCAGAAGCACATGTTAGTGTCAGCTTGTTCCCACTGCCAGACCTCCCATCTCACATGTGCATCCTCAGAGGGCAAAAGGTCAAGTCCTACCAAAAAAGCTCAATCCTATTTGCACTTAACCATACTTCCCACCCCTGATGAGGACACAGAACTCAGAGGAACACCAGGGTCTGCTGATTCTCTCTGACATGCACTGCTGCAGACCAGTGAGTGCCTCACTGAGCCCTTTCCAGCTTTTCCAATTGTTTCTCCACCTGAGCAGACTCACCCAGAGAATTGCAGGCTCACCTTGGAGCCACCTGTCTGCCCATGCCAGGGCAGAGCTTTGTGCTCCCAACCTTGGCACGGGGGACCTGAAAAGGGCCCTTTGCTGGCAGGCACATGAGGTGTGGCACACACCACGTGTCACAGGGACCTGCTGACTCCCTCAGCTGAGCCCAGAGCACAGCCTTCCACAGCAGCCAGCCCCTCTCTGTAAGGACCACGGTGCTGACACTCATCCCAGAGATACCCAGAAATCAAAACAGCAAAATGCAAACCATTCCAAAAAAAATTTAAAAAAACCTTAAATCACCAACTGCTTCCACTGTCACAGAGGCACTGAGTTATCACAGCAGTGGAACTGTCCTGCTCCTCAGGGGGAACCAACAGCATTCACATTCCTGTAGATAATGATGGAAAATTGCTAGGGTGTAAGGGAGGAAAAGAGTTATTTTGTGACTGACTCTCAGAGATGGGAAAATGCATCAGACTCCATCTGAGAATTCTGCTGGAGCTCATGTGGGCTGGGAGGAGGAGGAAGAGGAGGAAGACAGCTACAACCTGTGTTGTTTCTCTCCACAGTTTTGCCGGGTACAAAGCAAACCAGCACGAATTCAAATTTATCCTTTCAATCAAACGATGCTCTGAGATAGGTATTCATGAGCTTCCCACATTTGTGATGCCTGAACGACCCAGAGAGAATTCACGTTTGTCAGGTTTAAAATATCAGTTGCCTCTGAGGGCAGCCAGGAGTGTGTGAGCTGCAGGAGCAGCTCTGAGTGCCCCAGGCAGAGCTGCCTGCAGCAGCACTGCCAGTGCACCTCCACACCACCAAAATCCTGCACCCTCTGCCAGGGGAAAACACCCACCAGAGGCTCAGACAGCACAGACGAAAGAGACAGAAATATTTCTATAACCTACCTGAGCAACTCAAAGTCAATCCAAATTTGCTGATTACCATCAGAGCCTTCACATGGTTAAAATGTTTTCTATGTTCAGTTCAGGTAACAGCACTCACTTCTCCTTTCAACTGCAGCTTCCTCTCCATTTCAGTGCAGAAAACTCAACAGTTAATCCACAGGACTGAACACTTAAACACATTGCTGCAGCTTCATGCATTGGCAAGAATTGCATTTAAAATTCTTACAGTATCAAAAGCGAAAATTTCAAATAAACGCATTCAACCCTTTAATTTTCACTGAAACATTTTGATTAATTCAACCTCAATTAATTTAATCTCAAGATAAAAGTAGTACAATCAATTTTACTTCTCTTTTCTGATTTCCACACCTAAAGGCACAACGCACTCATGATATGGGAGCGGGTACTGCTCACCAGTGCATCCCAATTGCTGCTGAGAGCAGGATCCAACAGCAGAAATCCTGCTCAGCTGCCCTGGGAGCCCCCACTCCTCAGCTCAGCTCTGGTGGGCCCTTCCAGGAGCAGCTCCTGCTTTCCCAGGCTGACCAGCACTGCCGTGGCAGTCACCTGCCCTGGCAGTCCCTCTGGGTGGTGGCACAGGGGGTGGGCAGGGGACAGTGTCCTACAGCAGCCTGCCCTGCAGGGAGGACAAGGCACAGGGCAGAGAAGCTGCAGGAGGGACAAGGAGAGAATTAATTCTGCCTGAGCAGGGCTGGAGGGGCAGGTACCTGCCCACAGGGACAGAAACTGCTGTGAGTGTGAGGATACCTGCCCACTAACCAATTTCCTGGATTGCACAGCAGAGGAGGAAGCAGAAGCAGGAATTAGCAGGCTGCTCTGAAGGCAGATGTTTATTCAAGGCTGCCTCTGCATACACAAACCAGGCACAAAAGGAAAGGCTTTTATTTGGTTAAAGCACTAAAAGCGAATGCTTTCCTTATTTGTGATTTTACAATGTTAATCCTGCAAGAATAGCTGGACTGGAGCTATTTATCATCTGGCACTGTAGACTTTGTTTCCATAGAAGGAAATGAAAAAGGCCAGGAAGGTTCAGCCAATTTGTCTTTTAATACTCTTTATTGGTTCATTAATGATTAATTCTTTTTAACACTCTGCCCTAGATCCTAAATTCACAATGGTTCAATTTAGATGAAAGATTTCAAATCCCCATCTCTCCTCCCTCTTCTCCTCTGTTTCCTGAGCCTATGCAAAAAAACCCCCAAAAACATGCCACTGCTCAGCACGCTGCTGTCAAAGGAAATCATCCTGGACAGAAAAACCTCTCTGGAAGATTAAGTGGTGCAAAAGATGAAATAAGCAAAGACCACAACCAAACCCAGTTCTGAAGAGCCACAAACAGTAAAGGACCCACTCAATAATGATAACATGTGCCACCACTTAGCCACCAAGTCTACAACTGATTTATGCCTGGCACTGCACTACTGCAGTACTGCAGTGTTCAACTGTGCACAGTTACTGAACTCTGCCTTCAGAAGGAACATGGATTTATTTCTTCAGGAAATATCTGAGATCAGAAAATGCTATTGCTCCACAAACAGAAATCAAAGAAAGCTCCTAGAAGGGTCATCTAAACAGAACATTTTAACATTTCCTTTGGATTACAGACAACCACAGCCCTGGTCACAGTGGTCTGTACAAGTTCCATGAGGATTTAGTAACAATGCCTTTGTCACTGCCCTGTCCTAGATGCTGGAACATGGATCAAGAGTATTCTGTGTCAAGTTTCTTCCAGGATTTCAGTTCATCCCCTCAGTGCTTCCTGGAGCTGTAAAAGAATCAGATGAGCAGTAGAGGTGTCTCAGGTCCTATTCCTACCACAACTACCAGTACAACACAACTTTGCTTCTCACTCCTGTTTAGATAAGGAAGCAATGAAACCACCACCTTGACAGTGTGCTCTGAGATCTCTGGAGGAATTATGCCATTTCTGTTCAGTATTTTTACTAATCTGCTTACACATTGTTCCCAGCTGTTGCAGTTCAAATATACATTTACCTCAAAGTACACTTGACAAGACTGTAGCTCTCCCATTCATCTCAAACGAAGAGAAACAGGTGCAAACACGTGCATTTCTACACCAAACAATTAACCCAGGTGATGCATTTACCTGAATCATAGCAGCTTTCTAATTTAAAAGGAAGGAAAAAACACAAACCCACAACAAAAAAAACCCAACAACATCTTTAAAAAAACCACCACAAAGTACTTCCCTAGACAGAATAGTATTTTTGTCCTAAGGACACCAGCAGCACCATTCCGCAGTTTACTCAGAAAGCTGAAAGCTTGGGTACCACAGCCAGGACTGCTACTCTGACCTCAAAGTTATTGGGGAGATCTTTGAAAGGATTTAGCACTTGAGAGGCTGGCTGGTCTCTAGCCAGGTGTCTGAATGGCAGCAACTGGAACATCACCTGGTCAGTACTGCTAAGAATACCTCTGCCACAATGACCTGCTGAGCATTCTGCACTCAGCCACATTACTTCAGACAGTTTCCCACTGTCATTAACCATGAGCGAATCTGTGCAAGAACAGAACAGCATTGCCGAATCTTTCTGTAACTCTGTCATCACACAGACAATCAACACTGCTGGAAGTACCTCCAGAGCTTAACAGCCCCCAATAATCCATCACTAATTCTGCTTTTGCATTCCCTTCCTCCTACCATCTTGTAATTCTCATCATTATTGAACTGGAAAGACTGGAAACTATTACCAGAATTTCTGGGTTTAAGCAACTTGGTTTTCCTTAATACAGCATTATGCCATTTTTTTCCTGTATAAAAAGGATTTTCAAGATCACACATTTCTGCATTACTGACCATTCCAAGGGCACGACAGTTCAGCTTCTCTTGAGCCTGTCTACTTAACAGTTCACAGCCTGCCTTGGCAATCCTGGGGGTATGAAAGTCCTCAAGGAAAGATCCCTTGGGAACATCACCCAGTCAGGTTTACTGCTGGGTGTTGATCACTGTGAGTGCTGGGAAAAGCAGGAATTCCCCAGAGACCCCCCAGCCATGGTGATCTGCTGCACACACAGCCCAAAGCACATCCCAGCACCCTGCAGCTCCTGCTCGTGGCCACCTTCTCATCAAACTTCTCCAAACTCCTGCACCAGCAGTCCCTGGGAAGAGCCAGCTCCAGGAGCTGCCAAAGCTGCCAGAGTTGTTTTGGCCATTAGTGGCACAATGTGCCCCAGGAAAGCAATGCCAGCAGCAGCTCCTGACTGCAGGCAGAGCTTCACATCATTCTGAAGTGGTGTGAGTGCCACAACTGCATTTCTGCCTGCTCTGCTCCTGATTACACACACACAAGCCCCAGAGGTTGCAGTTCCATGTGATAAAAAAAAAAGAAGAAAAAAGAAGAAAAGAAAGAAGTCTGCCCTCTTATGTTATTTTAAGCAACTGCACAGTCCAACTGACTTCAGAGGACCTGCTCACGTGCCAAGCTGGACATATGTTAAAATACTTCCCTGAAATAATGCCAGATCCTACCTCACCAAACTCTCTGCTGTCTCCCTCACCCTCACTGTCCCCTTGAGGTGCTTAGAGCCTGCTCTGAAAGGACACTCCTGCACTGAGTGGTGCACACAGTGGTGGGAACAGTGGTGTCCACAGGGATGATGCTCAGAAATGCTGTGAGATCTTGGTCCAAGTGCACACACAGCCTGAAGCACACCTGAGCCTGAGCTCGTGGCTACAGCCTGTTTTGTTGGCATTTCCAGGTGGAAGAAAGATCAGCATCTCCTCTGGTGTCTGCCAAACGTGGCACTTCCTCACACAGCATCTCTTCCCCTGAAAGCCAACCCCTGAATTTTAGTCTGGCACAAACACACCTACTAAAACCACTTCATGTAGGTCAGAAATACTCAGTGAACTCCCACTTGGCTGGAGCAGCACGAACACATGTAACTCACACATCAGCCCCTGCTCCCACTCCACAGCAATCAGGAGTACCAGCACTGCTATCACCTGCTGCAGAGATGGTGGATTTCATAATTACACTACTGCATTTATGCCAGCTGCATATAAAGATACACTCCCCCACTCCCTAGGTTTTTTTTAAAAATCAGTAAACCATAAGGTTTATAGCCCCTCTGAAGTGCAGAGTATGCCTGCTTTTGTTTGGATTCATTATGCACTTCCCTGATCTATTCTGAAGAGCTGAGAAGGCACCCAAGAGAAACAGCTTGTAATCATCTGATATCTCCATGTGACCTCCCCTCTGCAATTTGCATTGGCTTTGAGTTTCCAGATGAAGACGTCGGACGAAATAGTGCTGGGATTAATTTTAGCCTCCTCCTCGAGATGACTCGCTGATACCAAAATAAGGTTATAATACTTGACGGAGCAGAATATTCTCCTTGCCAACATCATCTGTTTCAGGCTTCTCAGGACTGAAATAAAGTGTGGAAAAAAACAATTCCAAGCAAAAAGGTGCTGTGAGCTTTGAGAGCAGAGAAAGAATTAAAATAGCTTCATTCTTGCCAGTTTGCAAATCAGGCTCCATGGCGGGCACGGGTTTGAACGTAACAGCATCTCCTTGAAATGAGACATCCACTCAAACTCATCAAAAGATGGTGCAAACACAGTTTGGGTATGCTGACAGAACACATTTCTCCAGTTTTTCATTTCCAAGCACCTGCAGTAATGGGCTGTGGAAGGTTTAGTGCCACAAAGGCATTTTTACAGTGATGGCCTGGCACCCTTCAGCCCAGGGCACCACCGCAGCCCTGCAGAAATGCACAGCAGTCCCTGAATTTGGGCATGTACTGCAGAGCTAACACAGCTTTGACACTGCATTACCAACACTTTTCAACTGTGCTTTTTGAGAATGGCTCCAGGGAAAGCCACCAAGCCGTTCTGAATCCCCACCAAGGAGATAAAGAGCCCAAATCTGCCTTCTCTTACTCACTGCCAGCCTGCCTGCAGCCCCCAAAGAGGCACACTTGGAATTACAATCATGCAACTTTAAAACATGAGCTCAGCCTTCAGTACCTCCCAGTGTCCTGGTCAGTCAAAGTCTTACCAGGTGTGACTGTAAAGAGATCTTTTTCAGACAGTTTTCAGAGCAAAACCAAACCTACCGTGATAGCACGGGGATGCTGTCCTGCCACTGCAGTGAGAGCCTGAAGGTGTGGAAGTGCTTTATGCCAAGGGTGCCAGGACAAGGGATGAGCACAGGACCAGAACCTTCCTGCCCTTTTTCATCTCCTACGGAAACAAAGTCTAGAGTGCCAGATGACAAATACCTCCAAGTCCAGCCATTCTTGCAGGGTTAACACTGTAAAACCACAAAAAGTTGCTTTGTCTTTGAGAGCATCCAAAACACACCAAGAAGGAGGAGTCAGAGGCTGAATTCTCTAAGTGTCCCAGAGCTGTTTTTGCCCTGAGCTGAAGCCACTGCCTCACTCACAGGGCAGCAATTCTGGCTGTGGTGCACAGGTGACACTGCTCCCTCCTGACCTTCCCCTCTCTGACACAAATCCCCTCACCAGGGAAGCTCCTGACACAAGTCCTCTCTGCCACAGAGACAGCAATTAATTCACTGGGCCCTGCTCTGCACACAAAAACCAGCAGCACTGTCCCCATCCCCACTGCCCTGGAATTTCTGTGAGGAAGAACAGTATTTTACATGCTTTGGGCGGGATTTCTATGTATTTTAGCCATATTTACTGTGCACGTCACAAGGCATATTTACAAGCAAGTAAACTCAAGGGTGTGTACCTATTTCTGTCCAGACAAGCCCAGGAAAAATTCTTACAAGACTGAGCAGTGCCTAAAAATACACCTAATCCTGCTCTAATATTTAGATTATTAATAAACTACACTGATATATTTTACATGAGCTACACCATAAATGAATTACAGGGAAGTTAAAGCAGACCATGACTATTATATATGTTACATTGACTTTCCCTTGCTGTGAATAATTGCTTGACTCTACCAGGACATGGCTGCTGGCTTGTAAGTGGACTTCAGGGGATTATTTTTTGAAAAATTAGGCTCAAATGAAACCTTCCAACAGAGTCTGTGCTTTCAGCATTTGGACGTGAACAGGAGTGAAACCTGGGGCAAAAAGATACACGAGGAGAATATATCCCAGTTCAGCACATGCAGCACAAAATGCTCTGTTACCAACAACGTGAGCAGGGAGGGAAAAGCAGCTGATGAAATCATGACATTCACTTCCTATTATTCCTTCCCAACTATTTAATCTCTCCTAAAGTTAGTTCTGCATGAAAAGAACTAAAATTAAAAGAACCTGTTGGATGCATAAATCATGCCTTGCTTTACACACCCCCTCATCAGAAGCTACAAGTCTACTACTTAATTTCCAATTAATTAATTAGTAGTAAAATCCATTATGTTTCCACAGAGTAAATCTGAAAAGCAAAATCTCAGAAAAAATTTGAGTAAGACCAGAGTCTGAGATTGGTTTAAATTTTCTTTCAAATTTGTAGAAATATTGTAATTTTAGCTTTCTTTTTACAAAAATGATCAGCTGTCTTTTCTTGCTGGTATGCTCAGCAATTCCACAATTTTGAAAAAGAAATTACATTTCCAAAGTCATAAAACTAAGTAATTCAAAACAGGTAATTCATCTATGCAAAAATTTTAAGACTTTTCTAATCTTAACATTTCCTGTCTTTTGAAATAATTTACAGGAAAACAGAATTCTGCCATAAACAAATTCTAGAGAAGGAAAAAAAAACATTATATATGGGTTATATATATTTTTATATGTGGGTTATATATATTTATTATTTATATTTATTTATTATGTCAATATTGTAATACTGCCAGAATATATACACAGACATCCAGAATGAGACTGATTCAGTTACAGAATAAAAACTTACTGAAAATGGCCAATTCACTTAAAGTTTTATTTACTGAATGTTTGAAAACATCTTGTCATGAGCAATACACAGAACAAGAATTCATCATGCAAATTCAATTAAATTAATAACTTTAAATGCCGTACACTTTTTCCCTCAAGCAGTTTATTTTCTCAGTGGAAAAATAAAACCTACTTTCATCAGGCATGCAATTATTTGATCAGTTTTCCTCTCATCCCTGAATTAAAGCCCTCAAAGAAGAGAGAGAAGTTTCATTACAAAACCAAACTGTTCCTACTGCCAAGCCAGAAACATCTTCTCAGAATCTCAAAGAATTTTACACATCACCTAATCAGACCTACAAATAAATTATCAGTTTTAATTGGATCACTCACAGCATCTCTCTGAAACTATTTCTCCATCTATGTTTACCTGCTCTGAAACAAGAGGAAAGAGGATGTGTGTCTCTATTATTGGGTAATTCAATTAAGCCATCTGTGATCAAGCATTCTGTAATTACCATATGTTTACAGATACTGTGTCATCCAAATTACCTACACCCTAATTGGGATAGAAGTGAATTCTGATCTTTTTATTAACTCATCCATGGAGCACATTCTCCAGGCTCTTGACAAAGGTCATTTTGTCAGCAGTGAACCCTGGCTGGAAGAACACTCGGCACTGTGCTGGACTGCTCCAGTGACTTGCCAAACGCCAGCTCCAGGCCTTAGAAGAGAGGAAAATAAAGAAAAAAACAGCCACCATCCATCTCAATAGCTTTACAGTGGATAAACTCTTTGTCCTTGAAAAGCTTTTTACATTTTGTGTCCTGTGCAAGCTCCCTGCCATGAGTACAGGAGTTCAGGACAAAATCTCACTGTAACCTCATACAGAGCAGGTGCCCTGTGCCACCCCAGGGACCTGGGCATGGCAAGGTGCCCCAGACAGTGACACAGCCTCTAAACACATGGATATGACACTCCTGCAGCCCAGCCTGTGCTGGACAGACACACAGACATAGACAGGAGCAGAGCTGTGCCCTGGCTGCACAGCAGGCCTGGAAAGAATGAAGAAAATCCATCCATTTTAAGGGTATCTGAAAAGTAAAAGAGACAAAGAAGATAGGAAAAAGTAATTTTCACATCAAGTACCACCAGCCACAACCACTAAGGGAAAAGCTTTGCTAGCACTTCTCCCTGTTTTCCCACCCAAAGCTGGTGACAGAACAAGAGCCAGATCTCTCCTTGTGAGATTCTTCTGCTGCTTTACTGCAGTCTCCAGACTCTGTAAAAACCAGACATTTTAATTTAGTTTTCAATGTCAAATAACTGATTTCAAGTGCATTTCCCACAGAAATCCATACATTCTCTGCCTTTCTACTTTTAAACGCATGATAGCTTGCAGCTCTCTGAGGCTGCAGTATATATTATACTGCAAAATTACCATGTCAACAAATAACTTTTCTTTACTTGTAAACAGATCCTTTCTGTGAGCTGGTAGATGTCTGCCAAATTATGCTTTTACTCATTGAGATGTTCATTGGGAAAAATATCAGTAAGATACAACCCTCTTGTGCAGCAAGCAGCAACAAAAGCCTTGATGGAAAATGACTCCACCAAAATACTCATCTCTCAGCAGTAAGAGGCAGTTTGAGAACTGGTGTGCTAGCAAAGGGATCTCAGGCCCTGGAGGAGAGCAGTTGTCTGATAAATTCCTCACCCAGGGGACGTGTAAATCGAAACCAATCAATAAGCAAATCCCAGATTTTCAGAAAATGTGTCCTGGAGTGCACACCCAGAGGGGGTGGATAGGTGCTGTTAAACCTGCATGGGCACTGAGGCTGCAGACACAAATTCAGGTGAATTCACACCTTTGTAGGCACCCAGAGGTAAATGGTGCCCAACGTCAGGCTGCTCATCCCTCCCTGCACAGACCAGCTCCTGCTCCAGACTGAGCCCAGAAGGAACGGGAGGCCCAGCTGGCTCTCCGGACCTGCTGCAGACAAACCCTCAGCACCACGGGCCCCTCCTGGGACACATCTCAGCATCCCAGAGCCTCCCCAGACCCCATGTGGGGATGCTCTGCTCCAGGACCATCCTGTGTCTGCCCTGGGTGTCTTCCACCTAACGTGGATGCAGCTCTGGCACAATGGACTTGAGTGCTTCCCCCAGATAAAATTAACCAGACAACAATTTACTCATTACAGGGGCAATTCAAGCCACTACTTGAAGAGTCACTGTTTATATTGGTCACCAGTGTGGCAGTTTTCTTTTAATGTTTTAAAAGCTGTGCTTTATAAACATATTAATAGAATTTGCACAACAATAAGTAGGTGCACATAAACAACTTCAACCCTCAGCACCTGAGGAAAGGATCAAAACCACAAACTTCCAAACTAAGAAGGCATCACATCACTCCTGAAATGGCAACAAATGTGGCCACTGGTAGTTTACAGGAATTTCTGCTGGTACAGACCAGCACCACAACCCAAGAGGTTAGGAAGCTGATGCTTGCTGGAAAATGACAAGGAGGGCAATAGGGCCACGTGGATGGAGGAAAAGCTATAGTTACTGCTGGCAGAGCCAAAAGCAGCACAAGTGACTGAAATTGTGTGGCCTTTTTATTTTTAGACACATGGACTGCAATGGCAGATTAATTAAAAGGATTCATTTCCATCATATGCAGGATCTATTTACTGCTGTGTTATCATGGCTATATACAGCACGTCTGCAGCACATGGGGAACAGATTAACTGCAGGAAAACCAACCACACCAGCCTGAAAGGAGGAAATGTGGATCAAATGGGCAAGTTGTACAGCTTTAACAGCATGACTGAAAAGCCAGATCAGGCACTTGGCCATAGAGACCAGTTTAGAAAAGAAGCCAGTCTATAGTACAAAATAAATCAGTCTCTCCGTGGACACTTAATTTCTTCATGTACTCAACAGCAGCCATGCAAATGTAGCACTAAAACAGAGAGGAGAGAGGAGCTCAGAAACAAAAGCACAAGAAAGGCATTGTTCCATCAGAAATTCTCATAAAAACACAAATCATTTCATACAAGGAAGCTGAAGAAGTCTGTTCATGTCACAGGAACCCAAACCTTGCCACAAACAGGAAAATTTAATATCTCTCTACTAATATCCTTCTGTGAAACCCAGGTCTTGCAAGGAACAGCCCAAACGAGCAACCTTCCACTGAAGCACCAAATGAAATCCTCATGTACCAGGGCAGACAGAGCAGCTTTGTGCACTGAACAATAGCTACCCTCAGTATGCATTTAAAGTTCCCTAATCCAAGTACGATCTGAGTGTAAATCCTGAAGGAATCAAACCCCATGCATTTGGATATTATTTTCTAAGCGAGCACAGGGAAAAAAAGCAGGCACATTGGAGAGGGATGCCACCTCCAACCAACACGTGCTGAGCTGACTTGAAAAAGGCCTTGTGTCATCTTCTGCACAAATGCCAGACTAGACATCTCTACACCACCAGTCTCTGTTAATCTCCAGTGAAGCTCCCTGGCACGTAAAAACAATGATAACATCAAGGAAAAGTGACAGAATCTGGTTTACAACTATAAATACTTTTCCCCTAAATGTGTTTAAAGATCTCAGAGGGTAACTCAAAATCCCACGTCAACACCAGGATTTTGTCACTGGTAGTGAAGTGCTGCACAAAGAAAACACCTTTTGTTAAAGACCACGTGCTCATTCAGTTATTTTTTTTACTAGTCACACCCTCTCCTTCTCTTTAAAAACAAGATTTCTCCAAGTTGCCAACAGTTGTTTCAAATATGTTCCTTTGCTGAATAAGCCTCCCAGTTTCTATATTCAGAGCACAACCGATGCAGAAGTCTCAACACCCACTAAACTTGAATAATTTATACTCTTACAGTCTTGTATGGCAAGATACAAAGTGACTTAATCATCAGGTATTCATAGCATTCTCCTCCACAGAAATATGAAACTCAGTGAAAAATATCATTCCAATGCAAGTCCTCAGGCAGTATGTTCCACATAGGAGACAGAGTCGAGTTTTCATTAAAAATTCAGAGCCACAGACAAATAAAATATTTTTGGTTCTGTGTGACTGCTTGCCTGGGCAGTTGGACAATTCATTATTAAGCACATTCCATTTCCAAAATAAGCTGAGAAAACAGGATAGGTTGCTTTAATATTAATTCACGTGTCTGCACGGTGCCTATTGCGTCTCATGAAGCTTTTTAAGCCTAATTCAAAGTTAAAATGGCTTTTCACTGCCTCATGTTTCCAGTGAGCACACCTACATCCTGGCTAAGCATCACTCCACAGATGCTTTTCTCAAAAGGAAAACATGGCATGGAAGCAGGACTTGTATGTTCCCTTGCTTGGTCTTTATCCTGCTTATTGTTTATAAACATATAAACAAATAAAGCAAATGTTTCCCTTATGTCCTCAGGTAAAAGCTACTCTAACAGTTTCACATGAGAGCCACAGAACTGATTCTGTCTTTGGGCTCCCTTGTTTTGGTTTAGGACAGAGACAAGGAGGTGCCATTACTCAAACACCACTGATTTTCACTAGACTCACAATGAGCTGTCACAAAAAAAATTTACTTAAACTGGGGCCTCTAGCTGCCCTCCACACAGCTCCTTCAGACTGAGACATCAGTGTGAACCCCAGGTAGCACCACTGCCATTTTCTGCAAGGTGTCCTGGTACATTTCTTTCACAGTAGAAAGCACAGTTCAACCCTCCAAGCCATCTAAAGAAAGAGAAACACCTCCCCAAAAGCTATTGAGGCAGTGGATCCCAGCCATGGCAATTTACTCTGTTAAGAGTAGCAAGACAATGAAGTCTTGAGAACCCAAAGCACCCAAAGAATTCACAAAATGAGACACACTGATTCCTGTTTCTGCTAAAAGAAATTATCCCCTAAGCCATTTGAGAGGCTGAGCCAGTGATCCACGTTTTCTCAACTGAACAAAGTCTTAACCTACACCAGTCAACAGAAGACTAATTCCCAATTCCTAGCTACACCAGTGGGCAGCCAAAACAGGTGGATATGTCCGTCAACCTCAGAGCTAGCAGGTTTATAAACAAATCCTTCAACCAAACAGCTTTTCCTGTTTGAATGCTGTTAAGGGTATTTGCCTCCCACACCCCACAGTGTTTTGGTGGCACCAGCATCACACCCCAAAGCCCTGACCCCAATTTAAAAGCCTCCTCACCAGCCTCAGTCATCCCAGGCTAGGAGAGACAGAAAATGAAGAAATTAAGCAAATCCATCTCAGCTTCTGTGGGCTTCCTTAGTGCTTCCTCATCAGATCTCCCTTGCTGAAGGTCATGGAGCCACTGCTGGCTTAGGCACACCCCAAAATGCAGCTCCCTTCCCCCTGTATGCAGCTTTCCAATCCCTTTGGGGTGAGGGATCCCAAAGAGTAAAGGGGAAAGTAACAGGAAAGAAAAACTGAATCAGGATGGGATCCAAGCCCTGCCAAAAATCAATCAGAGCCTCTCTATTAACTCCAGGGGGTTTTTTGATGTAGCACAGAGAAGTCCAACAGTCTGAAGGGCAAGGAAATCGATTTGTTAGATGCCCAGATACCACAGTGAATGATGCCTTGGGCAGAGGCTAGAGAGCACTGATCTCTCATTATGGTTTTCATATAGCATACATCACACACACACATGCAGATCTCCTAAACAATACTGAAAAGAGAAAACACCAAAATAAAGGCATTCTGTATTACCTCATTAAGCATGTCAAAAAATACCCAGGAGAAAATATCACCCTTCATCTCCACTTTTGCCTCCAATATTAGATGTTCTCATTATTTTTTAAATACCAATAGGCTGGCAAAAATATAGAACAATTGAGACTTGCATTGAAAACATGCACTAGCAGCAATTACTTTTTCTGAAACTGCAAAATATTGTGAAATTGAGTCTAATTTTGAATGCACACAATGAGAATCAAAATATATGTCACCATTTTTCAATTTCTAATTCACTTATCTCAGCAAGCACATAATCCCATTGAGTATTTAAGAGCATTATTTTTCCAATGTTAGGGAAAAACAGGACAAAAATAAAAGAATTTCTGCAGTAAGTTGTGAAAAGGGCTTTTTCAAACATGGCAGGTAATAACAGAAGAATGAAATAAGCCAGTCATTATAAATCATGGTCAAGAAATACAAGAAGTGTCTGTACATCATTATTATTGCTAATTGTACTCCATCCCTATGTTTTGCTGTCTTATATGCTGTTATTAATTTCACTAAACTCATGGCAGCCCGCACTTAAGTTTCTCCTGCTCAGAAAAAACATAAAATAGAGAAAGTTCTAGGCTGCCAAACTTTGGCTTCAAGCAGAAGGATTACCCTGTGGCCAGGATCTTGCCACCACTGTTGGCGTGCTTTTCAGGACGGGATTTCTTGTGCCAAACCCCACAGAGGAACAGCACCCCTGTTCAGAGAACACTGCCAGCCAGGCCAGTGACCTTCTGCATTGTGGGCTCGATATTTCCTGAGCCTGAGAATTGCTGAGCTCTTCCCAAGGGAAACTTTTCAACAGTTTTCTTTTTCCCAAAACAACCCTGCGTAAACAATATTCCTTTCCCTAACAACAGGAGTTGTTTGCTATTTTTGCCACTTAGCCAATGGGAGAGGTGTCAGCCCTATGGACCAATAATGTGCCTTTTAGCACAGTGTATTATAAAAGGGCTGAATGAATTGGAAATAAAACCTTCTGATTTCTACTGCCCTTCTGACTGGAGTCAAGCATCTTTATTTCCTATCCTGTTGTAACACTCCATCACCCCATGGCCTCCTGCTTTTTAAAGATCACTCAGCAAGACAAATGGTGCTGCCACCACTCGTGGTGCTCCAAAAGTTGATTCTTCTGCCTCTCCCAACATGAGGATGTGAGCCTGGACTGCTAGAATTGTCTTACAGAGCCTGACTCTCACCCACCTCATAGACTGATTCTCAGTTCACCAAAACTTTGTTTTTCTGTGTGAAAAACCCTTTCTGTGTCTCACTGATGGATTTCCTTACAGCACCCACAGCCCCCTGGCATGGGAAGTGCCTGATTCAGGGCTTCTGCTGGCCCATGAATCACTCTGGTGCTCGTGGGGCACAGCAGCCTGCACCCCCACACACACTGTCTGTCCCCTGTCCTGGGGAGGGACCCCTCCTGCAGCCCCCTCCCAGCTGCTGCCCAGGCTGCTCCCCCAGCTCTGCTCTGCCCTGGGCAGATCCTGCCCATCACCTGCAGATCCTGCACTTCCCGCAGCACCATCACTCCAGCTCACACAGATCTGGGAAAACAGGAATAAAAGTACCCCTGACACCGTGTCTGAGTCCTGCAGCTGTGGAAATGTCAGGAAGCATCCTGGTTCTAACAGCACCAGCACACCCTCCTTGCACCACAAATCCCATGGAATCTCACAGCGCTGCAGGTTCAGCCAGGAAAGCCAGAGCAGGAAAAGACAACACACAGATGTTCAGTCTGTGCAGGAATGGAAGGTTTTGTAGTGCCTCAGAGTGTTTATGTGAAGCCTACAGACTCAGAGGTATGGCTGCTTGCATTTAAATGCTTGAAGTATTTGGTTTCAGGTTGATCTTTTGGGGGTCGGAGGGGTGGGGAGTGGGGGTGGCGTTTAAGGGATTGTTTGGTGCTTTGGGGCTTGGGTTGGTTTTTTTATCTGTGTATCTTGTTCTTTTTAATATAAATTCTCTTCATATCAGGTTCCAAACACAGGAAAAACCTCCTTGAAATTTGGGAAGTCTAATAAGGGGTGGAGACTATTCTGAAGTGCAAAAGCTGCACTGCTGTCCCCCAGATGCTCCTTGAGACAACATCAGTAAATTAACACAGGGGTTTCTTGCTCCCTAAGTCATACCAGCACAGCCTCTCCCACACTGGCTCAGCTGCTCTCGTCCCAGACTTGCACCAGCCCTTCTGAAGAGCAGATGACACCACTTGTTTAGCTCATCAGCCCACAGCTACAAACCCTTTTTTTTTTTTCCCCCTCTCTTCTTTTCCCTTTTTAATTGCACTACTTTGGACACAAGTAGCTCTTCCTGCAGAGGAAATCAATTATGAAATAAATCTAATATTCAGATCAGACTGTATTAGAAGGGACTACTCATCATATATATGATACTTCCAGATTACATCTTAGCTTGGCTCACTGAGTCATCACTTCAGCATTCTCACTAAATCAAAAATTAAACAAAGCGAATCAGTCAATTAACAGGGCTGCTCCTTGCTCTGTGCACGTATAATCCTTTCAAGTCCAGCCCTTAACTCAATTTGGAGCAGGGAGTGCTGAGGATCTGGGAATGAGCAGTCACTGTGCAGGGCTGGCTGCTCTGGATGCCCAGCCCGAGGGTCTGACCCCATCCCACACCAACCCCACCTGGGGAGCTCCAGCCTGAGCCCCTCCCTGCCAGCCCAGCACTGCCCAGGGGAACAAAACACCGCCAACAGCCAGAGTTAATAACCCCTTTTACTCCTTACACACACCGAAGGCATCTTCTCCCCAAACCTGTGCCAAGCATGGAAGACACACTGGGAATCTTCTCATTTCTTCAGGTATGTGACAACCTGGCTGCACCCACAGCCAGAACTGAGAGAAGATGCAAAATGCCCTGATCCTTCACAGACACACTTGCTGATTATACACACAGCTTTCAGTTTTCAGCAGGTATACTCTACAGTAAAGGGAAGGATGAGTTCAGTATACAAGACAACATTTTACCACTGAGAAATATTTCCTAGGTCTGAAATACCTGTTTGTATCAGTACAGAGACAGACCCAACACCATCAAATGTGATTTATGCAGCCTCTCTCCAGACACAGAAGAGTTAAATGCTTGGTTTTTAATGCAAAACAATGGCCTGTATAAACTCCTTTTAGCACAAAAAGCTAGCTCCTAACTCATCATCCATGACCTGTGCCAGTGCTCATAAAAGACAGAAAGAAGCACAGGTAACAGTTCTCTCCTTCCAAAGTAATGGCCACACTGGGGCAGAACAAAGCTGCATTCAGTATCCAGCTCCTGAACAGCCATATTCAGATCTTTTCTCAGCTGGGATATAGGCAAACCAAATGGATAAATATTCCTTTGCAGTAGCAAAGATGAGATTGTTTCTCCCTCTTACACACAAGTGTTTGTGCATTTGCTCTCCAATTCAAAACACACCCTCCTTTAATTCTCCATTCCCTCCTCACATGCACATGGCTCTAAATAAAGAAATTCTGAAGTAGTGATGAAAAGAGTTCTAGTCTCATTAAAGTCTGCAGAGGAGCTTTGCAATGGATTTAGATGGGATTAAAACCTTTATCTAGATTTACAGTGCTTAATAGCACAGCTAACAAACAAGCTGCTTTGCATAAAGAGAAATGATGACTGTATTTTTCTCGACTGGTCACTTTCTCCCCCAACATCTCCCCCTTACCAGCATCTGGAATGTCTGTGCACATTCTAGCTTACAATATTTTCCCACTTTTCCCCAGTTTCTGGCCTGCCTGGCTGGACATATTGTTCTGACTTGAGGATGCAACCGCATCAGCATCTGCCCAGTTCTCTGAACACAAGAGAGAAGGTGTGACCGCTTTGTCCCACTAAGGGTTCTGGTTTGGGTTCTCTCCCTTTACAGAACAGCACTTTCCATAAAACTGCAGAAACTCAACGTTTTTGAAGTCCCACTGACTTTGCTCAGTTCAAGCTTTACACAGATGAAAATATTTGACAGACCATGTAATCATGCACAGCACTGTCCCCAAGAAACCAAACTGGGATGTCATATTTTCAACAAACCTAGGGGTTGAGTATAATTTGTTGTAACTACGAAACTAAAAGCCTAAGGACTTATACTTCACCTTGCATTTGCCAGGAATTGCTGCTATGGTGAATTGGATCAGCAGTGCAAGCTAACAAGGCAGACAATCTCAGCTACGAAGGCAGAGTGCTACTTACATATATTTGCACCATTTCTCTTGGACTTCATATTGTTTAGATAAATCCAAATAATTTAACTTCATGGTTATTTCTGCACCTTGGAAAATGACTGCAGATATCCATCACCAAGCACAAACTGCTGGGTTTTGGCCCAAGAACTGTGAAAGGCAGCATCCTCCCAACAAGACCTACTGCTCAAATGCTTCCACTGGGGAACATCTGCCAGTAGGTTTGTCCCTGCTTGTTCTTTTATTGTGGCCAGCTCCCTGGAAACAGTTTTTAATGTCCTAATCATCAGCTTCAAACACACTACCACTGCAAAGTCAGGCATGCACAGCATCCTCTGCTTTAATGCTTTCCAGCAAAGTACTGACCTTACCAAAACAGTCTGTTCCTTTCAATGAGTGTGTTCCAGCACCTCATCTCAAAGTCCTCTGTCTGCAGCTTTGTCAAAACCGCTCCAGAACTGCCTGCTAAGCTTCATAATTATGCTAAGTACCAGAATCTAATAATCCATGGGCACATAGGAAAGCTATCTGAATTACTACCCTTACTCAGGTCTCAGTGCAAAGCAGAACTGGTTTCTGTGTACAGAACCTGCATTACTTTTACATAATGATGTGAGAACTACAAAGTCACTTGGACGCTGCCCCAAGGAGCCATTCCCAAACCCACACCCATTCAAACCCCAGTGGGAGCTCCAGCAAACAGCTGGACTGAGGAGCAGCAGCAAGGGAACTCAAGGAACAGCACTAGTTCTATGTAACAGCTTTACAAATATCCTCCTATTTTGTACAACTAAGTATTTTTATTTTAATTTTCTGATATGCCTTGTTTTGATTTTATGTTACTAGCTGTGACACCACCATCCCACCTAGTTTTCCTTTCTCTCCCCTTGCTCCATCTCTTTGCAAATCATGTTCTCTCTGGCAAATGTTTCTGAGAGTCTTCACCTGCTTTTGAACATGAATACATTAACACAATGAATTGATTTTATTATCTTTAAGACATCTTCTACCTCTGATTACTTCACACTTAATGCACAAAGAACATTCACAGGTAATCTAGACATGTAGGGCATACGGACTAATAATTATATACTAAAGAGCTCCCATTTAAATATGTGTCATTTACATTTAAAATCCTGTTCATTTTTCTTAACATTCTATATTAAAGCTGATTTAAATTATATCCTAATACTGCCTTGTAATTTGCAAGAGTAAAATTTAGTATTTATTCCAAAGTTAATGAGTATCTATAATTTACATTAACTGGAAAGCAATAAATTACATTAAAATATGATTTGCTGCACTAAAACCTAGCAGAAATTCTATCACAGTGTAACAGGTGGTTCCAATTCTAGGATTCACAAGTCAGTGCCATACACAGGGGACAACAGTCAGCTCAGGCACAGAGATGGCTCTAGCTGATCTTTAATCCCTCTGATGTCACAAAGTCCCATCTGAGCATCATTTCCATACTGTCTTTGAGATCGTCAACATCCATAAGCAGGGCATAAGAAACACAAGGTTGTTTTTTTTTTTTTAAATCAAGACATGAAATGCAAGGCCTTCCAAGAAACACACTGCCTTTTTCATAAAGACCACCACATCCCACTCTGGGTGCAGGCAGAATGGGACAGGAG
The DNA here is from genome assembly GCA_037834095.1 of Argya squamiceps. Taxonomy (NCBI): domain Eukaryota; kingdom Metazoa; phylum Chordata; class Aves; order Passeriformes; family Leiothrichidae; genus Argya; species Argya squamiceps. Next base: position 726,826 of record JBBMKD010000194.1, read on the forward strand.
GAGGCAAACCCTGAGAGCTCGGGCTCCAGGGAACAGCTCTGTCCTCCTGAAGGCAGGGGACCACATAAACCCAGCCAGGATCTCCTCTGGGGCTCGTCTGCACTATGGAATAGAAATCACTGGCATTTTAATGGATCCACTAGGAAAGAGGTACCATTTTAATACCTCTGTGAAGGAAAGCAGAACAGGAGCATATCTGAGCCCTGTTTCCCCAGGCTTTCACAGCCCCTGGCCACAGCCACATCTGTGCACAGATTAACACAAGGCTCAGATGCCAAATAAGCCTGCTCAAGTGAACCACAAGTGACAAGGGAAAAGCAGAGAACAGAAGATTTGTCTGATGAAAGCCCAAAGACAGTGTGGTGCTCCCAAACACCAGGAACAGGTATTTAGTAACTGTTCAGCACCATCCCTGCAAGGAGAATGAGCCTTCTCAACGTCTTGAGAAGGCACACACCTGGGTTTCTAAAGAAGTGAGATTTGTTTATTCTACACAGATGTAATTAACATCTACAGAGTGGATAATATACTTCACATCTGCCTCTGGTTACTAATTTAGCCAGTCTCTGAAAATGGAGGCATGCAAACTGGAAAGTCAGACTCATTACCTTTACAACAAAGACCACCAGTTGATTCCCTCCAGGACCTGGCCTTATTAACCTTAGTTTTAAATTACAAAGTCACAGATGTACTCATCAGTTGCTTGATGAAGATTCATTTGCCAATCTCATCTCACAAAAGGAGTAATTAACGTGAAGACATTACAGGCTGATGATTGGAATTGTTATAATGCAGGACTGCAGACAAATAGCAAGGCACTTGCGTATCTGTAACAACTAAAAGCTCTCTCAAAAGTTCCAATTTACTACCATAATTATAAGAAATTAAGTAAAAAGCACTGAATTGCATCAGTCATGGGCCTGTTCTGCACACAGTCAGACAAATAAATTCACATCTCCAAGTGTAGCACTGTTAGAGCCATGGTGGTGTGAGCACAGAAAGAAAGAACTGTCATTTCTTTGGCTATTTTATTAGGAAAGATCTGGCACATAATCCCTTCCCCAGACCTAGCAAAAGCAGAAGCCAACTCCAGGCTAAATACAGGTTAGACATTTGCACCTGTGGAGGAAAGAAAGGTGTGAGTGGGGGAAATGAAAGGTAGCTGTGGAGAAAGGAGGCAGGACACAAGGAAAAGGGCCCAGAGGGAGTCAGCTGAGAAAACAACAGATCAAAGCACACAGACACCAAAGGGTAGGAGCGTTTCCAGCCAGGCTGCAGCTCCAGGAGCCAAGGCTCTCTGATCACTCCAGGGAAAGAGGCTGGACTTGATCAGCCTCCTGACTACCCTGGTCTCTCACCCACCACAGCCTCTCAGCGTGAGGTCCAAAGGCAGAGGCTGTGAAAATCCCTGGGAAATTCCAGAGGGCCATGCAGGGCTCAGCCGGGGTGTGCAAATCCACCTGGTGCTGATGCCCAGCCTGCCTGCAAAGCCAGCCCCGAATTACCTGCCAGGGACCCCTGAAGCAGTGAATGGCTGGAGACATTCCTGCCCAAGGCAAACCCTCCTGTGCCAGGGGCCTGTCCTGAGCCCTATGAGCCATTCCCCAAGGCCTCTTGTACTGCATTTTCTGGAGTGTTTGAAGGAGCAGGGACAACACAGCCTATTCAGGGCAAGAAACCCACTTGTGCCCTGCTCAGGTGGTGTCTGGATACACGGGGATCCTGGGGAGCAGCAGGTGTGAAGCACTGCTGAAAAACCTGCTCTTTAGATGTAAGGAGGGTTTGCCTGAGTAGGAATTTTAAACTGCACCTCAGTACTGCAGCCAGATGAAGAGCACCTGTGTGACTGTGTTTTCCTGGCCCCTTTAGGGGCACGTCTGCAGTGCACCCACCACAATCTGACAGCAGAAGGCTGCAGGGAAGTGCCAGCTCCTCTCCCCTCAAAAGAGGGCTGTGCATTCCATATTCCAGCCAGAGGAAGGGCTCAGCACAGGACACAGCAGTGAGCTGACAGACACAGCCCCAGAGCCCCAGGCAGTGACTGCACAGAGCTGTGTTTGCCATGCAGATGTGCACAGATGGAGCCACAAATGCAGAGTGTCCTGGGGTGCCCTGCAGATGTTTCCTCTCCCTTGTTCACTTCAGCATCCCCTGGTCTGGGCAGGTCCTGTCCCTTTGCAGGCCTTTCCCAGCATGAGCATGCCTCAAAATCCAAATTCAACGGCACAGAGCAACAAAACCCACAGAAATATTGATTTTGTAGTCAGAACGAAGTCACTTACGAAGGTGAAAGCTGTGCACCTACGGGGGTCTCCTGTCAAAGACAACAGTTTTTGCATGTCCATATTCTTGGTTTTCTTCAATTCTCTGTCTTACCACTGTCATTTAAGAACTCACAGGCATTTGCTGAGGATTAGCTCAGCTCCAGACACTCTCCTTCCCCTCTGCTTTTCTTGCCACCACCTAATAGTCAAAAGGACTAAAAGCACACAAGAAACATTCCAGAAAAAGATAAACAAACCACAACAGGCAGGTATTTACAGAGAACTCCATCACAGCACCACTGAGGACTTGTGGGTTTAGCCCAAGCTTCTTTACTGTGAACAGAAAAACAGAAACTTGGACAAGTAAAACACACTAGATCACAACAGCCTGAGGACAAAACAAACCCAGAACCACTGTAGAAACTTCAGAGGGAGAATGGTTTCCCAGAAAAGGACACAACGAATATGCAAGAGTACTGGAAAAGAAAATTAGTGCCCTTGTAAGGTATACTGAACTAATCTCTTCCCTTCAATGAAAAGCACTAAGATTTCATGCTAAGATTCTTCAGCAGCTTAGCTTTTCTAAACTTATTCAGGGACAGAGAGATGCTATTTTGAAAGATGCCTAGAAGGGTTTTCAGGAGACAAAGACAAAAACTAAAGTCAATGACGAGCAGTAACTGTATAATCCTGGGTCTGTACTGCCCATCTGAATGTCAGCTATTTAATGGACAGTTCTCCTCTGACATTTCGCTTTCAAGGCTGCCTGCCTGCTCGGTGCTCAAGCCACATATTTTTCAGCTAATCCTGAGCTGTGGAGAAGTTTTATGAGTAGCTCTTTAATAGCAATACTGCTACTAAAAACACAACAAAAACGAACAGATGGAGTGTTACATAGATAGATTTCCTTCCATAAAGGAATAAAGACAATCTGAGGGTGCATCTGGTCATTGAAAGTTTTTCTACTGAAATGTAAAGTGCCAGGTTGTGCAGACCTTATTATTAATGAGAGGAATTTACTTAGCTAAGCAGCCTGGAAAAATCTTGTCTTTTGGGGATCTGTATTCAGTGTGAAAGCACTGCAGTGGAGCCTGTACACATGAAGCAAAGAAGAAAACCCTGAAATATTAAATTTTAATAGATACTATTCAATTAAGGAAAGCTTTCACACAATCCATGATTTACACTGAAAAAGGACTTGACCATTTTAAAGACAACTCTCAGCATCCAGTGGCTCTACAAGTGCAGGAATACACTTCACAGTCCCTTCCAAACCAAAACACAGACTATTTGATCATTCAACACATGCATGTAACAACCTACCGAAAACTCTGACCACTGTGTCTCCAGTTAAATATATATATATATATATATATACATATAACAAAACCACAGAAACCTTCAGAAGTACAGGCATTAATTACATTTTGGTTTCAATTTAAAATCTGGAAACTTAGGATGCCAGTCAACTACAATACCCAGCTGTCCACCTTTATAAAGATCAAAGGGTTGAAAGATAAATCTGATCAAAATGGTTTTCACTACAACATACCTGTTTTCTCTCAGGCAGAGGACTCAGTGTGCCACAACCTTTTGGGCTTTGGGTAAGTATTCTCTAAAATGTCATTTTTGATAGGTTATGTACAGTTTATTGGTTGGGGGGGGGTGTATTACTTCAGATGAGATAGGATTACAAATCATCTCTCCATAACCACAGTGCACTACTGCCTGTTTAGCCAGCTCCCCCTTCAGAAGCCCATGAACCTGGAGTAAGGATGGACCAGTGCTGGAGCTCCAGGCCAGACACACTGGGCACACCACCTTAGGCAGGGGATGGCAGGACCAGCTCAAACTGGACCAGGCTGTGGCCACAGAGGACCCTTCACTGTCACCCAGTGTCCTTTTTCTGACAGTTCCCAAAGCCCTGCTGATGAAAAGGGTGAATAAAACTACCCAGTACACACAACACCCACAGAGGATCCACAGCAATGGATCTGTGAAGGGCTCTGAACACCACATTCATACCCTAATTTTATACTCACCCCCATCTCCCATAAATACCCAGAACCCTAAAACTGGGTCACTGCTGCCTGGAGGGTGGCAGGGGATAATTCATAAATAGTGATGCAGGAAAAAGAAATAAACTTTTATTGGAGGAGTGGGTTCTGCCTACCATGCCCCAGGAGCCTCAGTGCCATCAGCATTTTGTGGTGCCAAACCATAATTTAAAGGCTGATTTTTATGCCAACTCACTGGCCCTGTCAAAGCTTCCCATTTTCCATTTCAGCCCATTAGTATCACCAGTAGTCAAGAGTATTCTTTGGCCTCAGCACCACTTCTGGAAAGGACTTGTACTCCCTCCAAAAGCTGCCTTTCCTGATGAGGCTGGGAGAGAAGATGCTCTTCCCATGCCAAGAAAGCACAAATTCCTCTACCTCTACCTTCGAAGTCCAGCACCAGTCAGCAGGATTTGTGTTTCAAAGTCACGTCTTTTCAAGACACATGGTTTTCTGATTCAGAAGAGCCTTCTAACAATGAACTGCATGGCCCATAGCTATTTCAGCTTGGTGGGTTTTAAATAGCACAAAAAATTTAATGATAAATTACATTTTTTAAATAACTTAGAGTAGTGAAAAATAATAATTCATCTATTTGCAAGGAAAAGCCTTCCAGTAAACACCTCTGTCATAAAAGAGAGAACAGACAGAAAAGTTCTCCTCTACCACTAAAATTCAGGTTTTGCCACAGAGGCAAAGAGCAGACAGCATAAGCTGAGCTCAGTACATCACTAACTGATTATCTCCTCAAGAGAATAATGCAGCTTTCATATCAAGAACACACAGTTATAGGTCTCTGCAAGAAATTGCTCAGAAATACAATTAGCAGGTAATGTAATTGAACAAATATGTCTCATGGAAAGGATATAAACTTCAAATTAACCAGAGCCTGAACTCACTTTGTTGTTGATCACATTTCATACCAGCTTAAAACCTCCACAGTTAAACAAAGCCAGCCTCAAACTGAAGGGACACTTCATCAAACCATCAATCATGCTGAGCCAAAGTTTGCACCCAACAGGAGCTCTTGAACAGAAAGAAAAAGTTGCTTGCGTGTTTTTAATTCCACATATTCTATTCAGGATGTCATTGTTGTTTTGATTCTCAAACAGTTCTCACTGGCATTCAAGTTATCCATAATTTGCTCCCTCAGCCCAGCCAAGAGAGCAGTGAACTGCAGCTGGGGAGGCAGGAGGTGGTGAGAGGCTGCAGGAAGCTGCATGGACCCTCAGAGCAGGTTATCTGTCCTCTCAGTGCAGGGATGTGTGTGCAGAAGGAGGGCAGGCTCTTTAGCCAGTGTGCCTGAAGGCACCCCCATGAAAATCAGACACCAAACCTGTGCCCATGTATCCTTCACTGTCTGAATAAATGAGTTGTTTCAACATCTCTGGTGTCTGCCAAAGAATCAAAGCGTTCAAAATGAAGGTAAACTGACTGCTCCTGTCCCACATGAACAGCACAAACACGTGTCATCCCTCATCTCTGCACTCACAGGCTCTCAATTATCCTCCCTTGGCTCTAAAAGCGAGGGCCAGCAGTCCAAGGAGAAAAATACCACAGCCAGAACAACTGAAACCAAAGTGAAAAACCAGCATTTGAATGCCTCCACTCTTACATGAGAAACACCTCCTTACAGCAATTAGGAGGTGTCATATCCACTCAAACTGGCAGCCTTCTGCATGTCCACACCACAATATTGGTGCCCACTAGAAACCCAATACCACGGGTAGGTGCATCAGCACTGCAGGGTGAGCTGCACTCCCCAACATCCACCTCCCCTCAAAGGCTTTCAGGTTTGTAAAACCACAGACAGATTAATAAAACTGACCAACGATGAAGAAGGACTAAAATAGCCTGCTTTCTTTCTAAAGCCACTGCCAAAAATCAAACCTATTAAAATAATGATCTGAGTCAGTTTTAGTTGATTGCTGGCACCTCGGGCAAAATGCTGCTGGAGCAGAGCTGCAGTTGGTTTCCAATTCAGCTGTCAGTGAGATAAGGGAAGGGGCTCCAGGAGATGAAAGAAGGCATTAATAATAAAACAGGCAAAGATGAGAGCTTGGTCCACACCACAGGCACAGGATTTGCATCAACTTCCCGCGCCTATGTGACAGCAAGCCTGGCCCAGGGCAAGAATAAAATCAGGAAGCAAAGAGGAAAACTTGAAGGGAAGCAAAAAAAAACCCACCCCAAAATGGTGCACAGACACATAGTCAATAATGAATATTTTTACCAAGTAGTTTAAACCAAATGTTCCCAGAAAAAAATGCTTTCAATGAGCAGGTGACAAAAGCACACTGCAGACCACTATGGATGCTTCATGGACAGCAAGTCCTGTCACCTCACCAGGCAGCGAGCGAAGACTGGGATTATCAACACCAAACCCAACAGAAATAACCCACTGGACTGGTAACTGGCACAGCAAACCATGGGATGTATCTGTGTGCCCTCTACATTAGAGAACACCCCAGCTGCCTTCGTGCAGGACAACAGGGTGTAGTGACAGCAGCAGTATTTGCAAGAGGCTGGAGGGGAGAATGTAATAACCCACAAAATACCCAGTATTGATGGTGACTGGTGCCTAAGAAGCACCAGCATGTAATGATGGCACCACCACGAGTCACCTGCAAAGGGAGGAGGCTGTGCTGTGGTTGCTGATGGATTTCTGGGACAGGACACCATGGCAGCTGCTCTGTGCAGTCCTGCCACCCTGATTTTTCAGCCTTCTGATTGTTTCTCGCTTCTACCAGAGTTTTCTCACGCTTGTAACAAAAACAAAGACTAATATTTTGTAAACACATTCCTTCCAGGGGGAAGGACAAATTGATGGACTGCTGGTTTGACCAGTGGGGTCAGAGAGATGTCAACTTTGTCCTCCCAGTTGCTGGTCAAAGTCCAAACTCTATTAAACCCTGAATCTAAAAATAAAGTTTTTCTTTTTCTCACTCTCAACTTGACAGGTGAGTGTGGTTCTTTTGTGTCCTCAAGCAACACAGTCCCACACGAGCACCAAGGCTGCTGCAGGGGCAGGTGAATCAAGCCAGCCTGCAGAGGTGAAGCCATTCCAGCAGCTCTAGGGAGTGGAATGACCTCATTCCAGCTGAATGGGGAGAATGGCTTGTCCTGTGTCCCTGTACAGCTCCTGGGTGGTGGGCAGTGCCCTGTGGGGTGGCTGCAGCAGTTGGCAGTGCACAGTAAATGCAGGCAGGAGCTGCACTGGGGCAGGACGTGCCTGCAGAGGAGCAAACAGCTCTCTGAAAGCGGGCCATGTACAACAGACAGCAACACCAGGACATTAATGTGCCCAAGGCAACGTGGGAAAAGGGACCTTGCAACAGCAGAGTCACACCAACAGCACGTCAGGTACATCAGCCACGGGGCACCAAGTCCGGGCTGGGCCACTGAGCAACATCAACAGGACAAACACACAACAAAGCTGTTCTGACTGACCCTGACCCCTGACTGAGGCAGCCCAAATCTAAAAAAACCCCAAATGATCAAACAACAACAACAAGAACACCACCATAGGACAGAAGCTAAAAATAGGATCCAGCAACACTGCTTTTCATCAGGTCTTCCTCTGTGCCTGAAAGGGGAGGGCTTGCAGTGAGCAATACCTGCAAACCCAAATACAAACAACTCATCAATTCCCAATAGTTCACACACTGCTTGAGCCAAGGTATCGTTTTTCTAGGGAGGAAAAACAAGAGCCAGGAACTACTACAACTCCCAAAATACCATGAAGAGATGAACTGGAGGGCTGGGTGCCTGGCAGGGGCTGGTTCTCCTGCCACTCCTCAGGCACACGAGCTCACTCAGGTAGCAGACACGCTGTGTGAGCCGTGCCCACACACCCATCACCTTTTTTGGGGTAAGGGAGAACCTCTTCTCTGCAGGAAAGCCTGGCAAGGTGCTCACTCCCTTTCAGCTGCACCCTCCAGTGCTTCAGGCTGATCTGAAGTCGGTTCTTATGGTTATGAGACACTTAGAGGAGCACAGGAAGGATTTACACACTTGTCATCCCAGCTTGCAGGGACAGCACCCCACAGAGGAGCTGAAAAGGGACCAGTTTCCAGAGGTAGCCAAGGTGCAGGAAATAATTCATTAGTGAACTATGTTAGCCTACTGAAAGAGGTGGGCAACTTATGGTCTTTGCATTTTGAGATTCCCATCCTTAACCTCCCTTCCAGGTGAAGTGAAAAGGATGGAGACATGAAGTGTTTCCAAAAGGACAGGCTGAAAAAAGATTAACCTGGATACGTGCAAAGAGGAGTGTTTAACACCACAGCACCCAGAGAAAAGCCTGTTACTCCACAAGATGGGAATTTAGCTACCACCACACCACATCAAAAGAAACTTCATCACGTTTTGGTCTTCTACTTTAAAATCCATCCCATGCCTCCCTCATTTGTCTGCACGTCCTGATCAATTACCTCACCTCAAAGCCTTGTTACACACACACACAAGTTTTAATTGATTTACTCAAGTCAGTGAGCAAGGAATAAATTACATCTTGGGGAATAAAGCTGGGCACACTAGGGCAGCCTGCTTGGCTGCTGCCAGATTTAAAAGCCCCGAAACAAAGGCAGATCTGGTTTGTTGCCGCAGTTTGATCTTAAGCCTCAAACTGCCTGGTGCTCTGAGGGCTGTGCTGGCCCAGCTGATCATCAGCCCACTGCTGGTTTGTACCAGTGCAGCCAGGGTACTGAGCCTGTAAGAACAGTCATGCTCCACAGAAAGAACTTGTTTATCTGGCAATTAACTTTCACTGACCACAGCACTATTAGCTGGAATTTATAAAGCATCAGCTGTTCTCTCCACACAGTAAAACACTGAGGCATCACACGGCACACTGCAGATCTGAATACCAAATAGAAAATGCAGATAAAACTAACGTTTCCATGTTTTGTGCTGGTATTTTGACTGGGTCAAAAATTGATGCCACCACCTTTTAAAGACTCTTCATTCACACCATATTTGCCAAGGTGTTAATGATCCTTCAAGACCTTTGAGTCAATAATCCTTATACTTGTGAATAAAGGTGAAACATAACTAACAAATGGATAAATGAAGAGAAGGCAAGAAACTGAATTATACAGCATAATTCCCAAAGCCAAATGTTGAAGCACAAACAATCAGAACACAGCAGAACTGGAGAGGCAGCAGCTGCCTTCAAGGACATCCACCATAGGACAGGGTAAAACTTCAAACTGCTTCAGTTCACAGCATCTTCCAGGCAATCTTTGAGGATGCAAGCTAAACACAGGATTCTGCCTCTTTTACTCACCAACAGGGTTTTCTGCTGCTGCAAGATGAAATTTCAGGAACCAAATCTGTTTCTCCTACATGCTTCAGTCTCTGCTAAGCTTGCTGGAACTGCCATGGCAATTCCTTGTACATACACGAATCCCATACTGCAGAATCAAGCCTCAAAATTACAGTTCATTCCAGCAATCCTCAGGCTTATCTTAGAACAGAACACTGATTCAACACAACCCCCCCACACACACTTTTTATAAAGAAAAAAACTGATAAAAAAGGAGGAAATATTTAAAATATTCATCACAACAGAGGTCAGCACTATGAAATGCAAAACCTATCACACTTCCACTGAGGATTTGATTCAGCAAGGCTGATACTGAGCAGCGCAAATCATGTTTCAGTCTAACCTGACAGGACAGAAGTGGTTCAGGTTCTGCTCTTCATAAGGTGCCACCCAAACAAACACCAATGAGCTATCAAAGTCTCTTACCAGTAGTTATTCCAACCCATCGCATGCATAGGGACAGTTTAAAATGTTTAAAGCAGCAATAAGAACAATAATTAGAGATCTGACTGAGGAGGCAAAAGCACTTTAAGAAAAGCCATACAAAAGAACAGGGTTTCACACTGAGTGCAAGAATTACGGATGAATTAACAGCAATGATCTCCCCAGCTTTGTGAGAGAGCAGCAATGCCTTATCTCCTCTCAGTGACAGAGGAACTGCCTGACAAACAGCTCACTCAGAACCACAGGGATCAAAGTCTGCTATGTTTTCTTCATTTCTTTTATAAGCCTTTTGTCACTCACCCAGACTTCCTCGTGCACACTCAATGGCTCGCTCTGAAATACATTTAACGTGAGAATTTGTGATAGTGGGAACATGGCATGACAAGAATATCCAGCATTCAAACCAGACCCAAACCAGAGCGCTAACAGGTTTTGTGTAAATGGAAAGTAGAGACGTTTGGCACCTTGCAGGACAGACTGTCAAGTCTTTTCTGCACCATTTCAGGCTGTCAAACCTGCGTGCTTTCACTGCAGTCTGATACTACTATGAGTTATGCCCATAATACTTCCTCTTCCATTACATTCTTCAGCTTCCTTGAGCTCTCCAGAGACTTTTCAAAGCTAATTTTCCATCATTCAAAGTCTCACAGAATTTGCTTTCTCCTGCCATGGCACCACACTTTCTCCTCTTTCCATTCTCAGCCTGGCACCTCTTATTCATTCCACAAAGCAATTTAAAGTTCATCCTTCATGATCAAATGTGGAGTGAAATAAAAAACAGACACTTCAGACCAAAAGGCACAGCCCTACTGAGCTTCCTGCCATCCTCCACACCACTGACTCAAAACCCTGCTTTTTTTCAGCTGTTATATAGTTCAAAATCCCTTCCTAACATTGTTCAGAAGTGCCTGACTAATTTTTCTGATCAAACTCAAAAGTCTGGTGAAAACATCTCAGTTTTGACAGGAGGCCTTTTCAGACCAAGGGTGGAACAAGGACAGGGCTGGAAAACCTGACAGGTCTTTTTTCCTTAAAATAGTCCAGTGTGACTATTTTTCCTGAGTAACCTCAGAGAAATTTTGCTTGTGTCCCAGTGGGAGAACAAATTCAAACTTTTAGACCCTGAAAGTTGCCATGAAAAGAACTGACAACTTTCACAGCTCTGCCTAATTCTTTTCTCCTCTACATTCATTAATTGCTATAACTGAAATTAAGCATCCCTAAACAAGAGCATTGACTGTTCTTAGATGAACTACTAGGAAAAAGTACAATTTTATCTTCCTCCTGTCTTCCATGCTGTTCTCTCCTTGTACAGGAGTTACTGGATCACTACCTATAAAGCCTTCACTTCTCTCCATCACCTACTAACAGGATATCCCTCATGAAAAGACTGTCATTTACACTAATTCCCAACGTCCCAGAAATCATGTGATAGAAATTCCTCCCAAAGACACAATTATACAAACAGAACTTGAAAACTGGGGTTTGCACTGATAATCTGAAAAGAAAAAAAACACCAACATCAAAAAACAAACAACATGAAACCCAATCCCAAAACAAACACCCCAACCCCTCTTCCAACCAAAGAAACCCAATGTGCTGCTCTCCAGTGGCCAAGTGACACAGCTCTGTATGGAAAACAGCCAGGCACCAGCCAAGCCCCAGCACCAAAGCAGACACTCCTTTATCAGCCTCCCTGCCCAGGCAGTATCCTGAGCTTGGAGTGGATCTGACACAGGTCACACTTCACCCCAGAAATCTTGTTCCAGCTGGAGTCAGACTTCTGACTTTCTGCTGCTGCAGCCTCCCCATCAGGTGATCAACAAGAGCTTTGCCATTTGATCCCTTCTGACTTACTTCACTTCTACCACCTTTTATTGAGCTCCACCAAAACAAATGAAAACCCAATATCCTTTCCTCAGAAAGCAAACACGGGGCAGAGGGGGGAGAAAAGAGCAGAGCAGCAGATGAAAGTCACTCCAGCTCTCCTTGCCCAATCACTTGAAAGCAGCCAGCTATTTTTGGCAGTCTCTGAACATTCAGTCAGTGGTATGCAAGATGAGAAGCACACGTAGGGCAGAGCACATGACAAACCTGCACTGATTGTACACCAGTGGCTGCAGAACCTCTCCTCCTTACAGCAGGAGAAAGAACACTCCAGCATCTGCAGCCTGGGCTAGGAACCAGCACCTGCACTTCGTGGTGGCCTCAAACAGCTACCAATCAAGATTCCCTTAGGAAATGCATCCCCCTGTAATTCCCACCAATGCTACAACTCCCCAAAATACCTCCACATCTTTACTTTACTAGGGAAGACTTCCATGCATCAGGTATTCCAGCTCTGCACCCCACAAGAAGTGGCAATGGCTTGCAGTGACAAATGGGTCCACCCTAGTTTCGTATTCTCCTGCAGCACTGGGAGGAACAAACTGTAAGTGACAACAGTTCAGATAATGTGATTGTGTATATTAGTATAATTGTGTGTAATTACAATAAAAATATTTATCATTTTCCAGGCAGTACTGTAACACAACTTAGGCAAACTGAGATGTAAGAGCAATGTAAGAATTTTACATGTGTACTGAATATGAAAGATAGCTGCACAGAGCTCCACAGCAGGTGTAAAATCCAAAGGACAAATGTTTCTGCGTAAGCAATTTGACAGAACACTGACAATGACAGGAAGTAAATTCAGCCTCAGCTACTTGGATGTTGTGGCCAGTACCAGTAATCTACTTAGGAGACAGAAGGGAAAAGAAAGAAAAGGCACCTTTGGTGCTTCTTGGTAACTGCTGGAAGATGGCTGAAAGAACAAAATCCGAAGAAATCTCTGTGCCCTTGTGTGTCTGCTGGGCAGGTGAGAGTGTGCTGGGCTGGGTGTGAGCAGAGCTGTGCCCGGAGCTCAGTCTGCACTGCTCCCTCCTCCTGCTGGCCCTCTCCCCTACCCCTTTTTCCTGGCTTTTCTCTCTAGTTCTTTCATACTTTCTTTCTATGGTATCTTTCCATTTTATGCAAGAAAAAATGCCCTGAGCTTTTCCCCTTCATTTAACAAAACCCAGAAACTTCTAAAATTTTAGCAAAAAGCCACCTGCAACAGAAAAGGCAAAACTCTGAAAATTCCTGGCTCCCCTTTCCTGGAGGTACTGAAAAGCTGTTTGGACACAGCCCTGAGTGATGTGCTCAGGAGATCCTGTTCAGCAGCAGGAGCAGCTCCAGTGCTACCTTCCAGTGAGGAACATTCTGTGATTCCATACACAAAATTAACAGGAAAATAAAAAAATTAGATAAGTTCTAGTTACCACTCGATTTGAACAAACAGGCCACGGATTATAGGGGAAAAAGTGGCTCAGAACTCCTAAACTCCTGTAATTAAATGCAGTCAGTTAAACCTGAGTGAAACTGCTGGAAGCACGGAGCTGACAGTTGTCACCTCTGCTGTGACAGTCCCTGGGGAAGCCACCAGCACCTGGGAACAGTCACCTGGGCCAGGAGAGAGAGGGAATTCTGCCCAATTCCTGCCCAGTGAGAAGGGGAAGTCACCTGCTACCTTTGTCACCAGAGGCTGGGGCTGAGCCACCAGCCCTCGCTGTCCCTCTGTCACCATGCTGAGCTGTGTGTCACTGCCCAGGGCTCATCCCCAGGAGCCTGTGACACCTTTGTCACCTTTGTGAGATGACAAAGGGCTGCCCCAGGAGGCTTCCAGCACATTCTGGAGGTTCCAGAAGGTTCCACAAGGGCCTCACCAATCCTGGCAGCAAACAGCTGGGTCTGTTTTCAGGGGATGGAGCAGGGAGAAGATCAGAAGGTGATCAGATGGGTCCTGGACTGCTGCTGGGGCAATCCCACCTCTGGGATGTCAGCCCCAGCTGCCACAGCCCACAGGAACAGGGACACTGAAACCTACAGAGCAGCTCAGCACTGCTGCTGCATCCCCTCCTGGGCTGAACTTTATAAAGTGACACCCAAAGCAGATGCCTGCAGAAAACCCAGGTCACAGGAGGATTGCAGGATGCCCACCTCTGACCTGATCCCACCAACACAGGAGAAATCCATCCTAAATTGGCTGGTAACTAAAAGCACATGTATCCAACATACCAGGCACTTGTTACATGATTTATTCTTAAAGCAACCAAGAGAGCCTTAGGTCAATTATGTCAAGCCCCAGCTTTTGAAAAGCACCTAGAGATTCCCTGGGCCACAGAACAGAGTGAGCTCTATAAATACACCTTCATTTCAGCTACAAGCACAACCAATGTCACAAAGCACCACTAGTTCAGATTTAGTCAGTCTTGAGCTGTGTACATGTCATGCTGCCCAGATTAATGGCAATTCGATTGCTATTTCAGGAATATCTTTTCTTCCCTCTTCATTTCTGTCCTCTGCTCCCTCCCACCTCACAGTGATGCTCTAATTATTCAAACAACGTAAGCAGTGCTCAATCCATGCCAGCCCTTTTCTCCTTTAGCACTGACCTTGCCTTATACATCACTCTCACAAAACTAATTAAGTGGAGAACAGTCTCACTTTACACTCTCTTCATGAAAAGAACTGAATTGTTACCTGCCTGAGGGTGCAATTCAAATTATTTTCGCCTTCATTTCACTCAGCAACACAATACAAATCCTGAGCACAAAACCAGACCAGTCAACTCAAGGAAATCCTTTACCCAAGATACCACACACAAAAATTAAAGGATTACTGTAAATAACATATATAGCAGAGTTGTCTCATTTTGGTTTTTAACCTGCATTTTCATGTAGGACTGACCAAGACATACTTTGGGAAAAACAGCTAATTTTGTTAGGTCATATGACGTAGTTGAGGAAAGTAAAACAGTTTGGGCTACACAAGCCCTAGAGCCAGGCTCAGCTAAGAGGGATAAGAGTGGCCAAGAAACCTTCAGTCCCACAGAGGAGATCTGAAACCACAGGATCTTTGAGAGCATCCAGCCACCAACAGGGCAGTTCTTCTCCACCATACATCAATACAAAAAATCCTGGTCCGAAAATGCTCAGCTAGAGGTTGTCTAGGATGTGAAGTTTGTCCTCTTAGAGTAAAAATGTTTTGTTTGTACACGGGACACCTCCAGATTTACAGAGGATTTTATAAAGGCACAGATTCAATCCTGTTTGCAGGAGACTGAGGAACAGGAACTGCCCTGTCTTGCCTCCCAAGGAAATGGGTCACACAACTCTGCAGCTGTGTCTTCTTCAACGCACTCCAGCACTAACACACAACCAGGAACAGAGGCAGAAAATGACCATTCATTGACCCAAGGCTACCCGGCAGCACCCAATTCCCACAGCAAAGGGGTAAGACCAGTGCCTTGCAGGAAATCTCAGCAAATGGCACAAACACAATTAATGACAAGTCTCCAGTGTAGTGTGGGTGGCCCCAGACCAGGGATGCCAGAAGCCTAAGCCATGCAAATTCTTGTGCATCTGCTGTGGCTGCTGGTGCTCCTCCCTTTGCAGTGCCCTGCGATGCTCCGTGGGGCTACTCATCCTCCAGTCTTCATCTGCCTGGCAGCTTTTTCTTTGAAGATGAGATTTGGCATCTGCCAAGAAGCAACTATCATTAAGTT
Source organism: Argya squamiceps (assembly GCA_037834095.1). NCBI lineage: Eukaryota > Metazoa > Chordata > Aves > Passeriformes > Leiothrichidae > Argya > Argya squamiceps. The sequence continues at coordinate 742,501 of JBBMKD010000194.1, forward strand.
TTCCTCTAGAAGCAAAAAAAAGATGACTTTTACTACCTCCTGTACAACACAAGTTCTTGTCATGGACATCAGCCACACAAGAACCAACACTGCAACAAACCCCAGGGTGTGGAGCTTGTCCCCAAAAATCCTGCCTTGCTGTGGATTTCCTCAACACTGAAAGTCATTAAAGAGCATCAGCACGAATGTGCTGGCATTTTGATCTCAAGACTGCTTCCACTTTTTAGCTGCTGACGTTTTATCAACATATGTGAGGGTCTTGGGATTGAGAGGGAAGGATGTTTCTTTTTTATAAAGAGTTACTGTCGTTTGTGGCACCAAAGCCACTCCCAGATAATGAGTCATAACAGGAGGTAGTTACTGTAAATATTCCAAACATGGGCACATTAACAACCACCCACTAATCAGAGGCAATGCCACAGGCAGACACAGAGAACTCCCACTGCTGTCAATGGGAGTTTCGAATGAATCAGGACCACAGCCAAGCACTGAGTATCTATTGTGACCTGCAGCATTAATACCCAGGATGGGATGGGTCATGGCCCAGATTTTGGCTGACACTTTCCAGTGGGCGATGCAGGCATCTATTCAAAGTGAAATCTGCAATCTCAGACAGGAGGCTCAGAGATTTCTCGTGTGAAGTGAACAAAACAAAACCATTGTGTTTAATACTCACTCCCTGGTGTCATTAAATGTTAATAATACAAACACAAGCTCTGATGTGTAAGTCAATAGCACCAACTGACCACAAAAAGACCCAATCTGCTGCTGGCAAACATCTGCCTGAACAGATCCTCAAGTTCATACCCTAAACTGCAGCTGCTGCTGAAGTTTGGTGGGGCTTTTGGTCTGAAATGCAAAAGAACTGGCACCCAAATTTCTGAAAAAAGACAAAGAAATGCCCTGCCTGTGACCTGAGCTAGCCAGACAGCACTTGGGGCAGTTAGCACCGTGCTCCCTTCCCCCTTCTCACCCGGGGCTGCACTTGCTGCTAATTTTGATTCCGTGGACTCAGACCAAGACGTGGTCAGCTTACATGCTGCTCCTCTTCAAGTCCCTGAAGAAAGTTACTTTCTCATGATTCAGTACTATAGAAATATAACTGTTGAGATCAGCTTCTTTATTTTTGTCAGCTTTTCTCCAGACCTTTCAATCATAAGCTGCATTATACTATATTCCCATAAAGCCAGGAAAAGCAGTAGTAGATACCTCAAAATTCTAACTTCTGTTTTTCCTGCCAAGTGATTTTTCTAAGTGCTTTGTTTTCTGCTGTCACTGAATTAGAATAGTACCTGTACTTCCAAAGTCTTCACTGTTACTGTCACTATTTCAATACACTCTTCACAGATTAGAAGCCTTCAGCTTCAAAAATGCTCCTATTTTGCTTTCTGCAGAAGAAAATACAGTCTGCATTTTCTCACTGCTTATGGCTGAGGTTATCAGACTTTTGGACAAAAGCTATCCAAGTGCCTTGTGGTGACAGCACAGTGACAGGGAAAGATCCCCCTGCATCTGCTTTGATGGGGAAGCCAATAGGACATAATCCCCTTAGTAAAAAGAAAAACAAATGCAGATGAATCCATTCCTCAGATTTAGTTTGGGACTGTCTGCTCCAAGCTCTTGACTTTGCTTGGAGGAGCCACACAAATTGCACAGCAGCCTCTGGAAAGAGCCTGGCTGTAACACCAGACAGCACCAGCTCTCTCAGGCCCAGGTCCAAAGCACAGGGATTTCACCAGCTCCCTTTCCAATGCCCAATCTTCTCCTACTGCCCCACAAGTGTCCCCTAAATAAAAGATTAAAAAATATTTCATTCAGAACAGGTTATGTTGGTACAGCCCCAAGGACTGATGGGGACACTCGACGTACTGAGCCCAAAGTGCAAGGCAGAAACTTTTGGGGAAAGTGCCCCTGGCACACCCGAGGCTCAGCACAGCAGCTTTGTGACAGGACAAGAACCTGCCTGGTGGGAACTGCTCTGCTGGGCTGGGAATGCACCCAGGGCACCTCCTGAGCACAGAGCTGCTCCCCACACCAGTGACTGAGCAGAGCTGGGAATGCAGGAGAGCTGCTCCAACACCAGTGACCAGTGTGGAATTCTGAGCTGTTCTTCTCCAATCCTCACATTCCTGCCCACCCTGGAAACAGGGCACCCTGAGGAGGGACACAGACACCTGCCCCATGACAAACCCAGCCCAGAGGGGAACAGGCTGCTCTCTGGAACCAGCTGCTGGCTACCCCAAACAGCCTCCATCTACCCTGGAGGAGCAGCAGCACTGCCCCTCTGCCTTTGGGAGGCAGCTGGGAGGATACCTGGGCTCAGAGCACCCTGCACCTGCCCAACTCTCACACAGTCTTGAAAAAAAGGGGGTGGAGGAGAAATCAATGCCATAATCTGTCATAATCCTATAGGTACACACTCACAGTTAATGCAGCATCCTGCAGCAAGTAAAGGTGCACATCCCTGACTTCATTCTGCTAATCCATGAGCTTTATTTAAGATTAGGGTAGATAATTCTCAAATGTCCACAGCCACTTTTAAAAGCAACCAGGTATTGAGCAAACACTGTCGTTGCTGGGTTTTCTAGGCAGGACTTACAAGTGGGACCAACACACCCAAAGCAAGAAGTTACTTTCCTCTTTGGCTTCAGGAAAGAAGTGGGAAAAAAATCTCCCAGTATTTTAATTAAATATAAATTTTGATACTTCTGTAACACTACAGAACTGCACTGATACCGTCACAGACTTTACAAAAAGGCAATTTAACTGCAACCACCACAAGGCAGTTAAGTATTTGCTCTGGGTTGTGCTTATTCCCCCCAAAACCCAAGGCCGTTCAAGGTTCTGTATAAATCAGTTTTTTCTAAAAAGAACCACCCCAAAAACCTGATTGAAGAAAGTGTCTTTCAACAATCTACACAGTGCAGCTCCTACATCTGGGCTGAACGTGGCCCTCCCCAAAATCTGTAGAGAACTGCAGTAAAGTGTCACCTCATGCATGGCCCTGCAATGCCTAGGAAAGCTTCAGAAGAAAGAAAAGCTGACACTGCTCTCACTGAGAAGCATTCCACAATAATTAGCCAAACACCTGCATTTATAGCACATATTCAAACTACATCATGTTACCTTACAGAATGGGGGTACATGAACTATCACCACAATAAGCTACTTCTATATAAAACATGATTATGTTGTTCTTTGAAAGAGGGGTTAACTAACTCAAAAACACAGAGCTTTCTCTCAGGACTCCAGTGCCACAGTGCAGCTGCAGAAAAATGCAGGAAATGGTATCCCATCTTTTCCAGCCAAATTACTGTATTATTGTATTAAAAAAAAAAATCTAACAAAAAACCCACCCAACACTGCCTGGATTTACTAAGGCTACAGCCAAATTAAACATTCCCATTTAAGACTATTAACACTTGCAATCACCAAAAGAAAATTCAGGTGGTTCAGAGGAAAAAACATTTCCTATTTTTGTCTACAACTCAAGAGGCTAAAGACAACCACGCAGCCTACACATGAACTAGTAAATATTAACTCCTTCTCAGCATCCCCGGAGCCTTTCTAAAATCCATTTCACAGGTGCTAACCATGACTCACAAACCACCTCACACATGTACCGGCTCCTCCTGCTGTACCTAAAACTGCCTCTTCACTTGGTGATAACACAAAGTTTTTATAGGAGCTCAGGGAGCGTAGCAGCGTCTCCTGGAAGCAGAGTATCAGCACCAACTGCTTTTCCTGGGAGCCTCAGAATATTCACCTTCTGGTACCCTGTCAGCACTGACATCACAGCCTCGCACGTCTCAGGCATCACTCATTGACTCATTAACAGAGATACAAATGCCTTTGTCCCACTGCTCTGAAATGTGCCAAAGCCTGCATGCACACAGGCAATTTCAGACATGAGGTGTATCGTTAAAACTTGCAACTGTAGCACTAATTGAAATACATAAGCTTGATTTTAAAAATAAGCTTTCAGGCAAGCGTAGCACAAGTATGGCAATTTCTTTTTGTTTACGATTACAACACCGTTCTAAATCATGCAGAATAATTCCTCAGAAAGGCGGGAATCTTTTGTTCTGCACTGCTTAATTTATTATTTAAAGTGCAATATAGTGAATAAGGTCACCATAAAAGAAAATCAAAAGCAGCTCAGCTACAAAGAACATAATGTAAAGGCAAAGCATATTTATCTAGGAAAAACGAAGGTTTTGCAATGCATCTGAGTAGTGAAGTCGATTGTGTTGCTGAGAAAAAAACGTGATGCAAACGCTAAGGTTCTGGACATAAGACAGAACATAGCAGGAACGGGAAAAACAGTCGGGAAAAAAACTCACACAAAGAAAGAAAATTAAAAACTCTACAAAGCGTTAACATAAACTTTCAGAATCATGAAACTAAAAAACTTTTTATCAAGAACAGAATGGCTGAATTGTTTTGATTCAGCCTCTCAGGCTGCTAAAAAAGTAAACGACAGGGAAGTCGTCCCACTCCGCTTTCTAGAACTAGTAAAGAAGGAGCAGTTTTTGGTCCTTCGGGGTGGCCCAGCACACCACCCCAGCCCGGGACCCCCATCCGGGCGCCAGAGACCACCCCCAGTGTGCGGGAAGCACGGGAGGGCACCGAGCCCCGGGGGGACACCGAGCCCCGCAGCCCGACCGGGGATGGGCACGGGGACACCGCCACCTGTGCGACCCCGGGCGGGCACTGCGCCCGGCCACGACCCCTGTACCCCGGCAGGGACCCCGGCATGGACCCCTTGTACCCCGGCAGAGATCCTGGCATGATGCCGGCATGGATCCCGGCATGGATCCCGGCATGGACCCCCTGTAGCCCGGCAGGGACCCCGGCAGGGACACCCTGTAGCCCGGCAGGGACCCCTTGTACCCCGGCAGGGACTCATTGTACCCCGGCAGAGACCCCGGCAGGGACCCGGCGGGGACCCACTATATCCCGGCAGGGACCCCAACATGG
>JBBMKD010000194.1:766005-808021 GCA_037834095.1 Argya squamiceps
AAGGAAGGAAGGACGGAAGGAAGGAAGGAAGGAAGGAAGGAAGGAAGGAAGGAAGGAAGGAAGGAAGGAAGGAAGGAGCTGGAAACAAAGCAAATTCCTCATTAAACTGGGAGGTGCTGCCTGGGCTCCCTGCTCTGCCACCCTGTCCCCTCCCAGCTGTGGGGATCCAGCTATGCTTCCCTGCCAAGGCTGCCCATCATCATCATCATCCTCTCCCTGTCCCCAGACAGATCTGCCTGCTCTCTTGCCATGCACACGTTTCTGTGTTTGGGGAACATGAAACACACTCTGCAAGCCAGAGCAAATCCCTTTAGCATCCTTCCCTTCAGCAGTATTTCTAGGAATGGCACAGAGAAGCATTTGAGGGGTTTTCTCTGCTGTTGTTTCCGTCCCAAATCCACACAGGGGTTTGGCTGTGCCACAGCTGGGCAGTGGGTCAGTATCTCACTGGCACAGGGGGTAAAACACCCCAAGAGAGCTGAGCTGGAAACAGCTTTATAACTTCACAGCACCATTCTCGGAGCCTCAGCTGCTCTGCCTCAGAAAAGATATCTCCCAGACTGCAGGTGTTGCTTCAGAACATCCACGGAAATGTAGACAAGCTTTAAGTACTATGTTTAAAGGAAATATTCAGCTGTTAAATGCCTCAGCTGTCTACCTCTCTGCAGAGAAGGATGCAAATTTCTGAGTCTAGGCAATTTCCATAAAAAGGCAAATTTCTGTCTGGCACTGTTACTGTCGAGATCTAAGAAATATTTCTCTTTCTCTGAGATCTGGTAAACTCAACCCTGGAGAGAATTTAATTTTAAACTAATTTTTCTTTTGGCCCAACTTGACAGACCCTGCACCTCTACCTTTCAGCCACATAGAACTTCTTAATTGTAGACATATCCATGTCACAGAAATGAGGGAAAAGCTGTAAATCAGTCATGGCACTGAAGGTGATGGGACCTTGCTTTCCATAACACTGGATTAAAAAACTCCAGCTGAGCACAACAGCACTGCAGGGGTGTGGGTGTAACTGCCACACAGCAGTGTGGAAGGGGGAACCAAAGAGGCAGGACTCAGAGCTCCCACAATCCTGCTGCCCAGCACACCCTCTGTCAGTCTGGGCCACTTCCTTCTGCTGTACACCTGTGGCAATAAAAACAAGCAATTCTTACTTCATCCTGTGCAGTTCCTGATTTTATACAGCTACAGGTTAGATTTATATAGACTAAATGCTGATAGATCCTATATATCTCCCCATGGTTCCTCAAGGAGAACAAACACCTTTGAGATCTCTGAATGAACATGTTTTAGGACCAAAGTCGTGAGGCTGCACAGACCATGCATGGCACGTTATCAAGGTAAGTTCTTACAGGAAAAAATCCTCCAAACTGTGTGAAAACAAACTTCTTAATTGGTGAAAACCATGGTTGGGAAACATCCCAGGCAGCTGTTCTTCAGCTACCTGGAGCCCTGCCAAATCTTATATATGTATCAGCTCTGAGCTGAGAACAAGTGTGATGAATTCCTGCCAAGAGGGGTAATGGTTTTGAGTTATAAGCACCTAAAAATAGTCATATGTAATGAAATTGCCTCCTCAGCCATAACAGCTATGAGGGTACAATGCACCGTGTCCCCCCAAAGCTGGTGGGGCCTGTATCCTACTGACCCGGGGCATCACTGGCACAGGGTCTGCTCTCAGCTGTGCCCACCAGGCTGGAAACCAGCCCAGGGCAGGGTCTCACTGCAGCCAGGCCCTGCAGGGCACCCACAGCCAGGGCAGCAGCATTAGCAGCACCAGTTCCACTGCGATGGCCCAGGATGATCATCTCTAAACGCTCCCCTTGCGGCACACACAGAAAGCTCAGTCTTAATCTCATAACATTTGCAAGGAAATCTTTTTAATCAGTAACGAAAGCCAAACATTATCCAGCCTTTATTGACCTGCAATAACAGAACACTGCTGGCTACATTTCCCCTGTGCCTCTGCACAGGTTCATTTGGCTCGACCCATGGTTGGTGTTTATTCTTAGCTCACAAAGCTCAAAGAGTTTATATTATTGATTTGCTGTATTTCAGGTTCAATCCCCTGGTGCCCCTCTCCTTGAATGAATTAAGTCAGAAAGAGTTAACACCTTTACTTCCAAGACACGAACAGGATGGGGGTTTGGACAGCCCCCACATCTCTCTGCTAGTGCTCAGCACATTAACTGGGGAGTGCCAGATGCCGCAGCAATATTGATATTTGCAACAGGAGAGGTATTCACAAATGGGAGCTTGCTCCCAGCAAAGGAAAAGGTGATGAGTTCAGGAGAGTGAAAAGGCATAGCAGAGAAATGCATCAGGCTGGGAACAGCCCTTCCCTCACTGATGGCCACACACTGGGTTATCAGCCTGTGTCCAGAGCAGCCTCTGCAGCACCCTGAATTTTCCTGCTTTCCAGTGTTTGCAGTTTCTGGTCGAGGTTCTCGCACAGCTTCATACAAACTATGTATATATTTAGAACTTATCTATTTTGTTTATGTATTTCTCCTTGCAGAGGAGGAATGTGATTGATGGTGATGTTCACCAATGAGGTCAAGAAGGTGGCGACTTGTTTAGCCAATCTTTTGCCTTCTGGCCCAAATGTATAAAAGATGGAGTCAGAAATTAGAATAAAGCTTTTTCCTGCCTGACCTTCTGTGTCTGCCTCGTCCTTCGTGTGCCTGAAAGTGCCACAGCACCACACCGAGGTCCTGGTTTCCAGAGCCTTTTCCCCTCCACCTCTTTATTTCATGTGCATTTGGCCCACAAGTTGGGAGCACCTGGGGGCAGGGGCTGCTGTCACTCTGTCTGGGGGTTCCATGACATTTACTCACCATCCCTCAGTGCAAGAGCTAAAGAGCATCAGCTGAAGGCAGCAATAGGAAGTTCAAAGCCAAGAAAACCCAGCAGTGCAGTGTGCAGTCACCACCCTCCTGAGAGCTCGTGGCGCCAGGATTTCCCTTGGGCTTTCTGCACTGGGTGAGCCTTTTCAAGAGCATCCACCTCCTCCTAAGAAGTGGCTGTACCCAGTGTTTATTTTCAGATTAGAGGAACCCAAAGCCACAGTAAATGCTCTACGATTTCCACATTATTTTTCTCTAAATATGTTGTTGTATCCCTGAAGAGCTTCAAGAAGATTTAGCAAGTGGCACAGAGAGGGTAGGAGCAGACTTGACCACATCCTCATCTGGAGAAGCTGTGGAACAATTTTCCCAGGTATGTCAGCTGCATGAAAATGTTATTTCTCTCACTCCTCAGAGCATCAAGCCCCAGCTTGGGGCCGAGCTGCCTGTTGCAGCCACAGGAACATCTGAAAGCTGCACTGATCAGAGCAAGCTGGGAGAGCACATACAGAGATGCCACAACTGTCTTTATTTTATGTTCCTGGCGAGCTTTTGCAACAAATTTGAGCTAAAAATTTGCCTTGCTGACTTTGACTACACCTGTAACAGCCACTGCTGTGCACCCTAGGTAGCACAGACCTTCCCACTTCCTGCACCCCAGTACCAGGTCTCCATGCCAAAGCCACCTCTGTAATCAGACAACCTGTAGCCTTTCAAGGGCATTCTGGTGTAAAAATATACCTTAATGTCGCCTTGATCTTTTTCTGCCTTCTGATGTTTGCATTTTTGTAGTAGAGTTTCTCACAAATTTTCATGTAAATGAAAGTAATGTTGTTGTAAACTGCTCTTCTTGTTTATCGTTCCTCTCTTGAGGAAAGACAATTAATAAACTTCTAGTTTGACCAGTGTAGTTAGAGAAGTGTCAACCTTATAGTCCAATCCATAGTCATTGTCCAAAATCTATATAAATCAAAATAAAAAAATAATCTTCCCTCTTTTTGCCCTGACAACTGACTGCATGCCTGTCCTTCATTTTGTGTCCTATAACAACACCTTAACAAGAAAATAAAGCTGAAAAAGCAAACCATTGTACTAAAATATGGAGGCCAGAAATAGAAGAAATGCTGGCTAGAGTGCAGCCAGGAGAACCTGGCTTCAGTAGCAGGAACCTTGAAATAACTACTCCACTGGCTCATGTACCACTGATGTGATGTTAACTGTTAACCCTTTTTTTCATGCAAAAAGCTTAAGCAGAGTGCCCGGGTATCTGCTGGCTTCATAATCAGGGTGTCACCCCTCACTGCAGGTGCCCTGGGGCATTTCAGCCCTTTTCAATTTCTTACAGTCAAGAGAGGCTGTGTGCAAGCATGAATAACCAGCCTCTGCATTAATGCAGTTGCCTAGGTAAGGGTTTTTCAGAAAGGTTTGTGCTGGGGCTGCATGCCCAGCCACAGCAAATTTATAGTGACCACAGCATGACAGAGCACTGAAATATTAAAGTCTTTGTATTGTGGTTGTACTTGGGGATTGCTCAGCTGGCTCTGAAAAGTAGCTGTGACTCTATAAATAGTAAGTACTTTATTATTTCTTGCCCACTTTAAACACACTGCTGTATTTCAATCATGATTCAGAGTAAATCAAATTGCATGTGAGGTATGGTAGAAATGTTTTGTGCACCAGAGGTGCACACTGAGCTCGTATAAATCAGCACAGCTCCTCTGATGTCTGAGGAAAGGATGCCAGTTTCTGCCAGATGCAGGTCTGCAGGGCAGTGTCAGTATGACCTGTACAAGACTGAGATATAAATAAGTAAACATCCAACAACAAAATATTCACTGTGGCCCTCACTGTCCTGAGATACACCCAAAGCAGCTCTGTGAAACTGCTGTGACATCATTCACTCCTATAAAAATCTTAGAAGTTTTTTAGAGTTACTTAGTATTTGCCATAAATCTCCATGCTATGTAACAGTACATTTTGTTTAGAAATATTACCTGGAAATTAGAAACTCAGTGAGCCATTGATTTTTAAAATGCCATGGGTCCAGAATTTCTTCACAACAGGATGCAAATAAACTCAAAGTAAATTAGTGCTTACCAGAGGGGAAAAGAGAACAGGATCTATATCCTAGGTAACATTAGGAAACAAAAGATTAATGAAACCCTCACTTGAAAACTCTAATGGCCAAGGAACTAAAAAAATAACCCGTAAAAGGTGATATTAATTGAGGGGCTGTGGGGAAATACACAGCTGGTACAGCACAGATATATTTCCCTGCTCTCTGCAGCACTGGAGCTCGCTGTGCACACGCTGTGTTTCCCTCAGCTGGATTAGAGCTGTCTCTTTAATGCACAGTTCCTCAGTGTCTCGGGTCAGAGGAGACACTACTAACTCATCCTGCCTGGCATTCCACCCTGCACCACTCTGCATTCCACACATCTGCCTCCATCTTGCACCCACCATCCTGACACAGGCAATAATAGTGTTTTGTCTTGGCCTCAGACAGAAGGTCTTGTGCCCAGACTGAGCGTGGCTGTGTTTCCTCTGAGGATGACTGTTGCTCTCACAGTTTTCTTGCTTGCAAGTGTTTGAAATCTTGCAGTACTGTTCTTACACAATTTCAAGAAAACAATGTATATTTTTAGCATTTATCTATTGTTTACAATTTTTCTCCTCCGGGAGGAGAAATGTGATTGATGGTGATGTTCACCATCCAGGTCGAAGAGGTGGCAACCTGTGTAGCCAATCTCTTGACCTCTGTACAAATGTATGTAAGTATTGGAGTCAGATAATTAAAGAAGAGAAGCTTTCCCTTAACCTACTGTGTCTGTCTCGTTCCTCATGTGTCTGAACCTGACACAGATGACTACACTCAGTGTCTCAGAACAAGTGCAAACACTCCTGTGTAGCTGCTTTCAAAGGGCTCTGAGGCACCAGAAAGGTAGAAGCAAAGATTCCTGTTATCCCATTTTCCTGAGTCCTGGTTTTCAAATACGCTCTGCTGGTGGCATCAAAGCATCGAAGTCTGCTTCTGCTCCCACAGGAGAGTGCAACAGGCACAGACACCACACAGGTTCCCCAGACAGCACACTGACACATCTTGAAAGGGTTAAAGCATCTCCATGGGAGAGCAGGCTGCAGTGCTAAAAATAGAAAACTGTCAAAAAATAAAAAAAAAAAAAAAAGAGAAAAGAAAAAACCCCTTCAACTCATCTTAAATAAATCCATTTATTCCAGGGTTTCATAGAAACCATATAGCTGAAATTGCTACAGGATAATTCCTTATAAGCCTTATAAGAAATGTTGCTGTCCCAGAGTCCCAGTACAAATCCTGGCAAGAGTATTGGAGATAACAGATTGGATGCCATGGAAACCGAGACAGACCTAATTTGAGCAGTAACCATTGCTGTTATTTATTTAATTCTGATAAGCCATCTAAATGTAGAATGACTAAAGGTTCCACTGTGCTAAAAATAGCAGCCTTGTAATATTTTAATTCGCAAATCACCCGTGTTTAACAATATTTTGGGCATCTGACATTAACATTTCTTGTGCACTTTTGAAAGCTCATCATTAACCCTGCTCTGTTTCGTTCTGTAAGGAGGAGAAGGGTGCCTTGTCCCTTCCTTTTAACATTAATTTTATACATGCAGGATGCCTTCCATCAGCCCAGGCTTCCCGTGGAGAGTGGGAGCCTGGAAGTCCCTGCTGCTCTCTTGTCCTCCCCCAAGCTTAAAGCAAATGTTTGAAAGAAGGCAGAACTGGGACACAGGAACCAAACTCCCCTTCTCTGAATGGTACCAGGGATCTTCTGTGATTGTTTGAGCTCAACAACTCCACAAATAAAGCACCTCCTGAGGCACATCACTCCTGAGCTGGCTGATGGCTCTCATCTGTTCCTGCAACCTTGCCTCCATTTCCTGAGCTGGAGATGCAGAAACCTACAGGTGTAAATTTGCAATTTCTGTGGCTTTGGGATTTTGCAGTGCTTCCAAAATGCCTGGAAACAGAAGAGAAACTGCCTTTGGGATGTCACTACCACAGACAGACCAAACTGAATTTCCTCCGGTCTCTGGCTGGTTTTCCCCTTGTAATCTTCACTGTTTTCCACAGCAGGAATAACACCTCCATTTCTCCACTGGTCTGGATTTTAACCTTAAAGTGTGAATGCAGCTATATTCCCTGGGAGGCTGTACACAACATGTACAACAAATAAAATCCTAGATGTGTTTTTGTCCTCAGGAACCCTCTGCTTCTTGGTCTCCTGCCTCCAGAGGGATCGTGGGGAGCCCTGCTCCTGGTTCCTCAGGGCACAATCCCTCTTGTCAGGAAGGTGCAGCTGCCTGAACATCAGGCACTCTCCACGTCACACCTTCTTCAGAAACTGCCCTGTTCTCTGACCCCTGCCTCAGTTTTTGCTTTTCCCACCTTTGGAGCTGGGAGCTGGTGCAGTGGGAGGCAGGGCTGGAGCAGTGCTGGCAGCACTGTGCTGTCCAGAGCAGCCCAAAGCATCCTCTGGGCTAATGGAGCCACGAGCCTCCATCCCCCTGCCAGTGAAACCAAAGGGTGCTGATGTCATCAAGGCCAGGGGAAAGCAGGTGAAAATCCTGGCCCCAACACTTAATGGGAGTCAGGATTTGGTACAGAAAGGAGGAAAATGGCCAATATTGTGTTTCACCCTGCAGTCAGCTGTGCAGAGCCTTTCCTCTGCAGCACAGGGGTGAGTTGTCAGTGTTGTTTTCTTCAACAGTTCAGAAGTAGGACTGCAAGAAAGATATTCTGGGCAAGAATCAAAATGAATAAGAGTCGCTTTCAGAATCTGTCACAACTAGAGTCAGCATATATTTAGCTTCCATTGCTCTGATTTAGAAACAGGGAGCAAATGCTGGTGTATTTATAGCCTTCAAAGACCTTTTTCAATGGATTGCAGCTCCAGAGGTTCCTGCTGGGGTGGACAGGCACTGATACTCTATATTAGTATACAGTGGTACACCAGTCAATCTATATGTGGCACAATAAGACTGGAATTATTTTGAACGAGCACAGGTTGCAATTACAGCTTTTTACCATTTCCCTGACTGTGCTACAGGACTGTTGCCAGTTTAAGGCTTTAATGGTTAGCAATTACTCACAGAAGTGAAGGGTTCATTCATCAGCTGGGCTTTAATCTCAAGCATGATATGACTGCACAGTGAATACTGCACAAGAAGCTGCTCATGTTATCTGGGTAAATGAGATCTTGATGGGCAGGCTGAGGATGAGGAATCTGATATGGCACTTCCCTCCAAAAACCTGTACAAGGTTTCTAACAATCAGGTGGTAGCTGTTACAGAAATAATTTCCAGTCCAACTTTCCCAGAAGCAAAAGTTGTGGGGGGTAGAGGGCAGGTGTGATCTCACGTCCTGGTCACCTCTCTTTTCTGATTAGAGTCTGCAGAGATGTTCATCTTCTGAAGAGTGTCCAAAGGCTGCTTTTCATTAAAGAAATCTCTCCTGAGTTATCCAACTAACAGCAAGAAGTAGCTGCTGAAAGGGTTTTTGTTCAGACAGTCTCACAGCACAATAAAACACTGATTATTCATAGATAATAGGAAGATGTTGAATAATTTCAAACTGAGGTTCCACATAATAGGTATCTCAGACTGTCTATATTTAGCCTCCCAAATCTATACTTAAACTCCTACGTAAAAATGGCCAAAAGGAAATCAGCCATTTGGAGCTGGTTGTTACAGCTCATATTATTATCAGTATGAATTTGTTGGTACCATTTAATTTTTCCTTTCTCCTTCTAATCCTCCTCCTCTCTGATCCTTAGCTTCTTCCCCACTGTCTCCTCTGCCTTTTAATATGGACACATGAAAACAGCACTTGGCTTGGAAGGCACTTGGACAGCAGCACCTCTGAAAGACTTGGAACAATACTCAAAAACTTCAGTGACTCTAAAAACTTGATGTGGTCCCACTGTCCAGCTCCTTCCTTCCCTGGAGAGCCCATTCACCACTGACCCACCTGTACTGACACCCTGAGATACCAGCAGAGAGCATGGGTGGCCTATTCACCAATTCATTGAATTAAACATAATATTGTGTGCTGAATTTAAACAGACAGATCTGTGACTCTGTGGACATTGAGGGATTTGTCTGTACACATGTGTGCGTGCAAGATGAGAACACTGTCACCAACACTCTGCTCTTCAGCACCAAAACCTTTGGCCACCCATTCCTTGCTTCAAAGCTGAAGCAATTCCAGCAATCACAGCAGAGGACGTGGGAAGAAATGGCTAATTCCCTATAATTCTTGAGCTGCCCTTGACATTCAGCAGAAAGACATGGGTGTACTGAAATAGGTGTAAATAAGGTTGACGCATCAAGAGAATTGCTCCTAAAACAGAAAAATGCAGTCATTTGCTGACAGCTCTCTGTTCTCTCCACGCAGAGTCATAGCAGGGCCACTGTGACTGCAGCCACAGTTGAGTCAGCATTTTCATTATCACCTGCCATTTTCTAGGATTTATATCTTGGCCATTAAAAAAAAAGAAAAAAACCCCAAAACACAAGAGCTCTTGGCTGAAATTTCCACAGCAGCTCCTTGGGCCTGATCACACCTCCATATTCCACCTGGTCCTGTCAGGTGTTCCTGCCCAGCACAAGGGTGAAACATTCCAGCATGGAATATTTTATTTAATATTTAATATCGAATAAAATTTTATTTTATTTCTTATTTTAAATTTTCTCAATAAATTTTTATTAATATAATAAATATTTTAATTGATTTATTTAAATAATAGATAAAATAAAAGTATAAAATAATAAATAAATAAAAATAAATAATAAAATAAGAAAAATATTAATAAAATTAATTAAATAAAAAACAATTCATATGTAATAAAATATAAATTTACATGACAGCAGAGAATCCATTGCTACAAAACTGCTGCCGTGGATGAATATGAATTTCAACCTCCTGCCAGAGCTGGAGATATTTGAGTTAGCTTCCAGGAATGACGTCTGGCAAATGCCACCCCTGCTGTGCTGGGTAGATCTGTCACAGAATCAGGCGTGTTATAACCTGAAATCATGACTGTTGGGTTTGCAGTTCAGGTTTTCCCCTTAAAGCCAGCTCTGAGGGGGTTTACTGTGTGTTTTTGCCTCCTGCTTGCAGCAGACAGACAGGCTGACAGCTCCTTTGCCATGCAGTATTCACAAAGCTACTACCAGCTTTTAAAAACTGTTAGTAACAAATTATTCAGCTGCACAGGATAGATCTTCTGAAGAGATTATTCAGTGCCTATCAGCTCAGCCACAGGAAGATGCACCTTTTATCCAAAGAGGGAGCAGAGGAGCAGCAGAGTGCACATCAGCTGCCTCGTTCCCACCCTCAGGAGCACAGGGAGGTTTAACTCAAGATTTATGTTGAGGTTCTCCAGCTGGCTCCAAGTCAGACCACAGACTCCCTGCACTCCATCAGCTGCCACCAAATGTGAGAGCCACCAAATATCAGAGGGCAAGTTACACCAAGGCTTCACATTAATCACAGTTCTGCACTGCCAGACCTGCTGCTAAACCATCTACTCACAGAGATGCCCCTAGAGACCATGGGTACATTTGATGAGTTCATTTTATACTCCTAATTCACATCTTACAAGCAGGTTGTGCCTAGCACGTAATAAATGCAGAAATGAAAGTCTCTTCAGCTGGTCAGTGAATAGGTCAGTATGGTCCTTCTTGGTGTTGCAGGAGCATTGCATGACCTGCTCGTGGCCAAGCTCCCCAGAGGCTGCCCTGGCATGGAGAAAGCATTTTTCCACGGCTGTTTCCCCATCCCTCTCTGCACACATCAGCTCACCCATGTCCTGTGGGGCTGCAGGAGCCTTGGAGAGCAGCAACAGCCCCTGCCCTACCTGCTCTTCTGGGCATCCCTGTGCTGGGGGACTTTGAAGTCGTCCTACCTCTGACACAGCTGAGGTTTCTAAGAACCTTCTTTGGTGTTGTTTAAGGAGCCTTAATCAGCTTTGTGTTTTCGCTGCTTTCTTTGTATCATTTTTCCCCCAAAGGAGAAGGATTCATCCTGTTGGTCCTCATGCAGTAGCCCTGAGTTTCTGCATTTTTTTCACCTCTTTCTCCTGCCTCCTGAAGCCTTCAGAAGCACGTCCCTTCCCCCATGACTGCTTCTTTCCTTCTGTGCTCTGTCATGGCTCTCACTTACCTTCCAGTGACATTCAGATGGAGGTGCCCTGCTGGCAGGCTAATCACTGCTCACAACATAGCTTAAACGATTGACCAGTCCTCAGAGACTGGATCTAGTTGTTTTTTATGTTGAAGAAATGGAGCAGAAACACAGATAACATTTCAGACCTTGGAATCTGTTCAGGTAAATGGTGCACGTGTAATTTTGATGAGAAAACACTTCACAGAAATTGTTTATGTGAATGCTGTGTGCCTCAATGAGAAATGTAATTCATCTTTTTCTCTGATTTTTCCTAGCTAGAACTAAATATTGCCATTGGGATATTTTATGTTACATCGAAGAATGAATTTAAGTCTCAATGGGAGGCTTCAACATAGCAAAATACTTAAGCCCTTGTGTAACTTTAAAAGGACACGAATAGTCCCACTGAAGTCAATGGGATTTAATACACATACTTTAGAGCCAAGTTGAATCTGGGCCTGAACAAATGTTGGTTTCATCTTACAGAATTGTGTGACCTGATACCCTACTTCCAGCCACAGCCCAGCTCTGCTGACTGCTCTCCATCCTGCACAGCCTAAACACTGAACCCAAATCCTTACTCACATGCAGCTTAGCAGCACTCAATTTTTAAAAAATCACATTCCCCAGGCATCTTATCTTTTTACCTCCTCTATTAGAAGTAGCACTTGATATGGCTATTATAAAATGAGATTCCAGGGAAAACTATTTGCCAGTCCATTTACTTTATGCCTTTGCCAATCATTAATGTATCACCACTGTCATTACATGGTGGGCCCTCCTCCCTGCCCATGACAGTGCTCCCTCTCCCACAGGTTTTCCCTGTCACCAGCAGGTCCCTGACAGCAGCAGGAGGCACAGCAAGGAGTTACAGCACAAACAGGGCCCTGCAAGGACAGGAGTTCCATCTGCAGGGGCAGACGTGGGTCTCATCTCCTTTGGGGGCTGGCACTGGTCGTGCTGGGAGCCTGCACACTGTGCTGGGTGGTGCTGAGGAGAGAAGGTTTGTCGCTCTCAGTTTTCTTGATTTTGAGTGTTTAAAATCTTGCAGTGCAGATTCTCACGCAGCTTCAAGAAAACAATGTATATTTTTAGAATTTATCTATTGTGTTTACATATTTCTGCTCTGGGAGGAGAAATGTGACTGATGGTGATGTTCACCATCCAGGTCAAAGAGGTGGCGATCTGTGCAGCCAATCTCTTGCCTGTTGGACAAAGGTGTATAAGAATGGAGTCAAGTAATTAAAATAGAGGAGCTTTCCCTTGACCTGCTGTGCTGCCTTGCTCTTTGCGTGTCCAAAACTGTGGCAAAGGTTAGGGACAGGACTCCTGGCACTGCAATCCCTGTGCCCCAGTGTCACCCTACAGTGTCCCACCCTCTCTCTCAGCCCAGGGGTACATCAGGCAAGGGCAGTGCTGGGTCAGGAGAGGCTGCAGCACATCCCTCATGGGGTGCCCCTGCAGCAGCCTGTCTGACCTCCCTGGACAGGGAGAAGAAATATAGGGCAGGACACCTGCCCCATGCAGTGGCATCAGAGTCCAAATTGTTGTCATCTAAGTCACAACTCAGCCTTACATTTTAGCAGGTTTGGGTCCAAGGGCTATATATACCTTTAAAAATGGGGAGGAGGGTTTGAACTCTCTCCCAGGGAGGGCAGAGAAGATGTGATTTAAATACTTAGCTCTCTTTGTCTTTGAAAGGGTTAGATCAACCTACGATAGGGTTTTTTCTGTTGGTGAAGTTTCTCTGTACCCTTCAAATCAGCAGCATCAGAAAGAGGTTTAACCATGGACAACAGAATCTCACAGCTCTGTCAGACAAGAGGCTTCATCCTTACCTGCAGGAGGTTTTCCAAGTTTCTGTTACCAAAAAGGGAACAGGCAAGCCGAGCAAACCTGTTTGCTTGCCAATTTAAGGATTACAATTCAACTGAATGCTATGGCTCTGTGCACCAAAGCAACTGAAATATTGACAAGGCTACTTCCAGGACTGATAGCGTTGCTAAAAAAAACCTGCAGTAAATAGGGCAATTGACAGGAAGCTAAAATGGAGAATGCTTTCTGGGCTAAAAATTCCTTCAGATATATTTATTAATTCATTATTCAATGATGACGTGCACAGTGCTGCGTACATTTAAACATGAGACACTGCTGTAACTGCTTCTTGAAATTCTGATTTGCTTAAAATATTTAGTCCATTTTCATGTTAATTAAGGAGCAGTCAAGAAGGGAAGCTGTGTATCTGTGAGAGGAAAAACAGATTTTCTCACTGAAAGGAGACTTGCCCCTTTTCACTTTTCTCCTTAGCCAAAATCTTACATGACCTTATAAATGCTCTCGTGTATTTTAGCCATTTGAAGTGATCACAGCTGCAGGACAGCACAGCCAGCACAGGTCAAGGGGTGAGGGATATCAGCCATGCTCAAGAGTTAGAGGTAAGGTACAAAATGGAGTACTACAGCTGTCCAAAGGAAATCAAGCTGCTTGGAGCCTGCTGTGTTCCAAGCTAGAGTCTTTTGCTACTTCAGTGGCGATAATTGTACATCTGGCAGTGAGGATTTGAGTACAGAAGCAGCTCTCCAGTCATTTCTCAGTTGCAATTGTGACAGGAGGATGCCAGAGCTGGCTGACCAGCTGGGAAACAGCAGGGTTTGCCAACAGGATCAAAAGCCTAATCTTTCTCAGCACTGTGATATTCTTAGTTTTGAGTTCCAGGTTTTGGGGGCTCAGGATTTTCATCTCTCTGTTTCAGTCCTCCATCTGTTTGCCACCCCACCTACCCTTTCCTCAGGCAACAAATAAAGTCAGAAAACCACTCAGGGAAGAATGAGGGGCTGGCAGCTGCAACCCAGTTCCCAAATTTTGTTCTTACAATTGTTTTTGGACCGATGCCAATACTTAAAGCAGCATTTGTTTAGACAGTACCATTCTTTTGGTTTCCAAAGGCTGTTCCAGACAAATGCCCTCCCTGGCTGACAGAAGAAGACTGACCACAGTAGATCTGCCTGGTACAATGTGGGAACTGCAATCCAAAGGACCTCAGCAGGGATGAGGCAGAGATCCCATTTCATTGTACCCATCAGCCTGAAAGCAATTTTCAAAATGTTGCCCATAAAATGCTGCTGAGAGAAATAAGTGAAACAGGTAAACCAGAAGAGAATGATGACTGGGAAAGCAGCTGCTGTGTTGGAGAGAACATTGCCTCAAGAAAATCTCTCTTTGCAAATACATCTCCCAGCATTTCACAGTTCAACAGAAAGTACAAGCAGAGCTACCTCAGGAGATTTCGCTGCAGTGAACAAGTACAAAGAGACTCCAGAGAATAGACAGGCGCTTGCATCTTCCTAGATTACTGCATTTCTAGAGCAGTTTGCAAAGAATATGAAATGGATCTGGGTGACTTTTCCCACCTGCGCAAGTCTCATGAGCAATTTCATTGCTTTGTCCTGCTTCGCTATTCTGTTTTCAGTGACAACACCAGCAACACTTTACTGATATCTAGTCCTCCACACATAAAAACACAGGATGAAAGGAGCTCTTCTTCTAGAACACGCCTGACTCATCCTGGTGAGTCAGGCTATCATTCATTTAAGTTTGTCTGATAGCTTTAATCTCCAACTTTGGATGGGTACACAGATCTTTTCATTGTCAAGTGCCAGAAGTTAACCCTCCGCCAACTCCTTAAAAACTGTAATTACCTCCTAAAAGCAGTGTGAACCAGGAGCTGACACTGTCTTTGGGAGCTGTGACTGATTCTAATCGCCCCTGGAGTCTGCAGACCAGACTGAGCTCTGGAAGTGTATCTGTTTGCGTAGGAACTCCAAAAGTACTTAATATCCACAGCTCATCATTTCAGCCCTGACTCTTCTCTCCAGTCTCCAAATAACCATCATATGATCCACCAGAAAAGCTGCCTGACTGCCACCCACCAACGCTGACCCCACTCTGAACCTGAGGGATTTCACCGCACTCTCAGTTTGCTGGTGCTGTTCTGCCAGCTGAAATTTCTCACTGCAAATTGCATTTGAGAAGATGTGCAAATATTTTAGGTGTGCAGTGGACATGCTGTAGATGAAAAACTACAAAGTAGAAAAGGAATAGCTGCCTGTAAAACATGGATTCAATGCTGAATTTAAAAGTACATAAAGTGACAGCTACCATCATGAGACACACACATCTGATTCACTCTGCCAGCAACTCCATTATTTCAAAGAAATATTTATATGGTATTTATCTTACCCTATTCATCAGCTCCCATAAATCAAGAGTGTCCCTGAACTACAGACTCTCCATCCTTAAAATAAAGCTGTGAAAATTGAAAGGCTAAAGAGATGAAGTTATATTATGGATAATGTAGAAAGATATGTTAATTACCCATTTATGCAGAACTTCCAGTGCACTTTTGCAAACAGTGGTCTGCAGCCAGCCAGCAGTGACTGACATGAGGTATGATGCAATAAGCCTGTGGGGAAAGCACTCAGCAATGTTTTAATAAATATTTTCCTATCAGAGTACGATCCTGATTTTTAAAGTGATCTGAGTAGTGCAATGAATCACGTGCCAGAGAACAGTCTGGGATCATTCTCCTGATGTTCCCAGGGTTTCCTGACCCTGTCGTGCCCCTGGGCCAAGGCAGGGATGCTGGTGCCTGGCAGAGTCTACCCCAAATTCCCTTCCCTCGCCTGGGATGCTTCTCACCTGTATTCACTAAAAGGTTGAGCCTTTAGAGATGGCACAGCCCAGTGCTGTGCTTTTCCTGGAGCAGGCATTTTGTTTGTGCCCTGGTGGGTCTGTGGAGCTGCAGATCCACCTGATGGCCTGGAAGGTGAAGGCATTAACAGTGCTCCTCTCTGAAGCCTTGTGAGGGTGGGTCTCACAGTGAGGTGAGGCGTGCACAGGCAGCAGCAGTTACAGCACATCCTCTGCCTGCTCCCACAGCAGCCCTTGGTAGGCAGCCTTGCCTCGGCTTTCTACAGGATTATGAAAAAATCTAAGGATTCACCTTTCCCAAGGTATAAAATTCACAATTCCAAGTCCTTGCCTACAGCTTCAAACCTTCCCCCAGCCAGGTGTAAGCTGGTTCATCATAGCTGGAAGAGTTATGTTTCCATTTCTCTGGAATGGGGAAAGGAGAAGGCTAAAGAAAAGCTAAAGGAATGCAGGATGCACTCTGAGCCTGTCAGATCCTAAAAGGGATTTGGGAGGCTAACCAACAGCACTCCCACTTCACACAGCCTCCAGTGACTCCAGCAAAGAATTCCTCAGCTCAGGACACCTGCAGGGCTGTGTGGAGACCAAAGCCACAGGATGGAAGGCTCCAGCCATTTCCACCACCTGCAATCAGAGTTCTCTGGGACCTGTTCCCTTCCAGCTTAACATTTTCATCACGCTAGGAAGAAGAAAACTGGGGATTTTTTGCCTAGAGATTTTTTCCCAAAATCAGTCTAACTGTAGTAGCTACTAACCCCTAGAATTATTTTCCTCCTCCTCACCCTTGGTTTTAGACCAGGACCTGTCGATTCTGATGTCTTAGAGGACTTTCCATGCGTTTTTCTGACAGACATTAGCTGAGCCTTGCATTTCCTTCTTCTTTTTGTGCTGGCTGGAGGAGGCAAAGGCTCAGTCTGTGGCCATCACTACGTGATTTTTACATCTGGAAGTACCAAGCTGAACAACCACATTCAAAGGTGTTGAAATAAGATGCACAGAGGCATTTGCTTAATGAGTTTGATGGAGCAAGTATGAGACAGGCAGACGGGTTTTGAAGTCTGCTCCTCTAATGGATAGAAAGGTGCTGGAATGTGGCTGGTTTGAATCAGAGAGAATAAAACAGACTGTAAAAACAAGTGTGAATGAGAGATTGGCCTGTCTCTTTCCTACATAAAAATACCATTAGCTCATTTCATGTGCCATGTGTTATTTACTGAGCAGGTCGCTGGAAAGCCCGTGTTCTCCACCCAAAATGCTGCTGCTAATGCAGAAATGCTTTTTTCCAGAGGGTAGATTGAGGCAGGAGTGGCTCTCCCCAGCACAGCTAACACTGTTAAGGGGCAAACACCTATTTCATCTGCAGGCAAACAGCTTCTACCAGCACCTGAAACTTCCCAAAGCAGCAGCAGATGTGAACCCAGCAGAGGTGTTGGTGATAGCTAGGGTTAAAATGTTTGTAAAAATCATGGGAATTGTGTACAGTAGATTCAGGGGAGGTGGAAAGAAAGGTTGGGCCTGGATAGGCCTGGGAAAGGGAAGCCGAAGCTGGAGGTGATAATGAAGACACAGCCCAGAAACACACATGCTCTAAAAAGGCAGACCCAAGGAGGGACAGTGCAAAACAGGCCCTGGAGTATGGAAAATAGTTTATGGAAAAATATGAATATTCAACAGATTGATGCAATAGAAAGGGGATTTAAAGAATGTCTCTGAAACAGCAGGGTGTGGCCGGCCATACTTTGTTTTTTTCTATCTCCTAATTGTCTTATTTTCTTTTAAACCTATTTCTTAAAATTTACATAGAAAGTGATCCTTGTTTTTCACATCTTCAATAAAAGCACCTGCAGATAATCATCCTGTGATTAAGTGTTTCAACACTAACATTGGTGGCCCTGAGCCTGCCTGTGCCCTGTGCATGCAGCAGGGGCTGTCCCACCAGACCTGGGAGAATGAACGTGGGCAGAGATCTCTGCCCCTCACAGATTCACCCTGCCACGGGCAGTCAGTCAGACAGGGAGAACCTGGTGCCCAGGTCAGACTTGATGGTTTCTGCAGGACCCAGAGCAGCACCAGGACCTGCCCTGGCCACTGAATTCACTCCCAGCTGAGCTGTGCTGGGAGCAAAACCAGTCCCCCAAGACAAGGTCTCTGCTCTGCCTGCTGCTCACAGGCAGGCTAGGAGGGATGGACAAGCAGTAAACAGGGCCTTAGGTTCCAGTGCATGATAAGGGAACATAAGGAATAAAAATAGGTAGAGAGCCCTCAGGTAAAGGAAGAAAAGTGAACATTAAACCTGTTTGTGAAAATGCTTTTGCTGTAAAATTATCTCTTTGGAGCACATTGGCAGCAGTTTGTTCAGCAAAAATCTCCAGCAACCTTAAGGAATGGACAGTTTTTGGAAAGATGATTAAACAAGAGGTCAAAACATCTTGGGAAGCAGGATGGCAATTACTTAGCCTTGATGCTTGAGAACAGCCTTGAGACAAATTTATGCAGCATCCTTCTGGGCAGTTTGAGCTTTCCTTTTCCCATTCCAATGGCTCCTGTCCATCCCTGCACAAACTGTGGAGGCTGACCAAGGAGCAAAGAGGAGAATGGGAAAGAGGAACCAGCACAGGGGGAAAAACCTGCAGTCACACTCATTAATTAATGAGATATCTCTACCCTGAGACATCATTGGAGTCATTGAACAATTACAATACTGGGGATGGTGGTGCATTTTGGACCCCATTTGGAGGCCTCAAGGCTGGGCATTGTGGCTCTACATGGAAGTGAAACAATCCAACACCCTTCCATATTGCAAAGAGAAATCTACATGGATCACCCCAAGATATCAAGCCAGAGCTGAGCCCTCGTATTTGTCTTATTCCCAAGGAAGATTCAGCTTCCCCCTGCAACAGAGACACAGATCACAGCTTTGATCTCGAGGGGAAGGAGTGCAAGAGGGATGCTCCCCTGACAGTGAATGCTGAGGGCTGAGGAGGGAGCACAGGCAGCAGGCAGGGAGTGCTCTGTGCCAAATGGGCTGAGGCAGCCCCAGAACCTCTCCCATGCTGTTGGAAAAACTCTCTTTCTGATCTAGAGATGGGGCTCCTGAGAGGTATTTTAAAGATTTTTGTTCCATTTTCAGTCTCATGTGAAGGGTGGGACAGAACAGATGTTACCATTCACACCATCACAATCAGAAGCCAAACTATTTCCTAATTACAATACATTATAAGTGTACCTTGGCCTATAATTCTTCTAAACCAATCATCCATTAAAATACCCTACATGGGTCTTGCTATAATACAACTTTCATAGTTGTATTTCTCCAAAATATCTGGTCTATTTGCAAGATCATAATTTGAAACTTGTTTCCAGTTCCATTTCTCTCTCAGCAATGCCTGTCCTATTTCATGGCATTTCTCAGTGAGCACCCCTTATCTCAGAGTTTGCACACAGATGCACAGGACTGTGTGAGCCTTCTGTCAGGCTTTGGGAATTCTCTACAAATCCATTTCCACACCATGCTCCCCAGGCCCCTCCAGCAGCCCCCAGGCTCAGCTCACTGGTGCTGCCAGTCATGAACCCCAGCCTCTGCAGGGCAGCACGGGGAAGGGGTGTTATGCCAGGAAAAGCAGGCAGGATGATTCAGAGTTGCTTTCAAACCACAGGCTTCCTTCAAAGTGCCAGCCATCTGCAGTCACACGGGCTGCAAGACAAGTGCCTAGGGGAGACAACTCAGTTTCTTTACTAAATGAAGTGGAAGAGGCACCTTACTCACTCTCACCCGCTCTAATTGCTGCTGTTTTCATCATCTTTCAGGCCTGAATGTTGAATAAGAAATAGAGTTCCTATTTCAAAAGCATCCTTGGTTCTTCACTCAGTGCAAAGTCAATGTGATACAGAAAAAAATCTAAAGCTTTTTTAGATTGCTGAAGATGCTGATGGCCTCTCACAGAGACCCCAGGGCAGGATGGGTTTCTGTCTCCAGGACACTGCTGAAAACACACAATTTGCCCCGCACTGCTACATTTCAGGTGTTCAGGCAGATTAGTGGGATTAATTTGGAGGGGGTTTGGGACTCTTCCCCTGGTATAGGGTAAACTAATTGCTGTGAAAGAACTGCTTGGAAACTCTGACCTAAACTGCACAGCAGGAGCCACAGGTCATCGCAATACATCATTTTTTAATTCCACATCAATGCTAAATGCATCTAGAATTCTGCAGCAGTGGTACTTGACCATGACCCCTGTTATTGTCCCAGTGACCATTCACTCATATTTCTTGAGTGAAGAGGCTTCTTTTCAGCTTCCAGGATGTGATTAGAGCTTTATTTGCTCTATTGAAAGGGCTCCCCTTACAACCTTTTGTTCCAAATGTGGAGAGTTCAGACTTGCCTTGGTTAACACAAAACTGTTATTTTGTAATAGCTAAGCAAATTGCTCAGGTTTCTCACAACAAGGCATGTTAATGAATCCTGCTATTATTTTTGTGAACCTTCTTAGAGGGAGCCCTGATTAACCCCAAAGCTTTTTGAACTGCTGGCCTGGGCAGACTCTTCATACAGCAATTATTGCACAGAGGCTCTGTTCCCTCCCCAGAGGATATGTGATCAAGGACCACACCCACATGTTGGCTGCAGGTGAACTCACATCCAGTATTTTTTCCCAGTGGCCATCCTGTGCCCTCTCTCCTTGTGGCACTGCCCTGGTTTGTGGGCTGGGATCTCCTGCCAGTGCCATTTCCAGTCAGCTGATTTGCATCATGCAAAGGGAGGAAAGGTGAGTTTTGGATAGCACCCACTGTGCC
This sequence comes from Argya squamiceps, assembly GCA_037834095.1. Taxonomy (NCBI): domain Eukaryota; kingdom Metazoa; phylum Chordata; class Aves; order Passeriformes; family Leiothrichidae; genus Argya; species Argya squamiceps. Next base: position 786,573 of record JBBMKD010000194.1, read on the forward strand.
AGCAGCTGACAATGGTCGTTTTGAGGATCATTAGTCAGACAATTTTAAATCCCTCTAACAAACACTTTATTCATTTTTGTGCTCTCTAGTTACTTAATATGAAGGGCTCTGAGATACAAAATTATCTATCTTGCTGAAGTCTATATATATTCTGCTGTATCAACCCAAGTGTTTTCCTCCACTAAACTTGTAAATTCACCTCAAAATACGACACTGAGCTCCTTCAAATAGATTACATTTCCCTCAACCCACAAAGGTAGGAAGGAAGGAAATTTTTCCTTCTATAAGTCACTACTTGATCTAATTCTTTGATTTGATTTCTTTCAGATAACATAAACAATCCATAAAATTTGTGATTCTCTGCATACATTCAAAACCCAGCAGGTTTAGTCACTGTTCTATTTGCATTAGCTTGAAGCATAAACACCAAAGACTTAAAAGAATCTCTATTCAGAGCAGGTAAAAAAAAAAAAAAGGGCAGAGAAAGAAAACAACAACAAAAATAACTCCTTCCCTCTGCATCCTAATGCAAACCTAAATTCATTTTTATTTTAAGGCACTGGTTGTTTTCTGCTGTTAAGTGCACCACAGAGGCTAAAGGACAGAAGATTACAGAGATCTGCCCTATTCTATGTGATGGAAAAGAGAGAAACATTTGAGGCTCTTGACAGATTATTCACACATTTAAGCACCAGCAGAACCAAGATGCATCAAATTTGCAGGATGGGAAAAACAATGGCTCCTTTTCAGGAGGGCTTGTTTCTGTCCAAAGTTTCCTCTCATCTACAATAATTAACCAACAATGAGATTGACCATGTCACTCAGACTGTACAGAACATTCACATCTCCTCAAGTGTGTGAGAAAGTGCTCCAGGCAGGAAGACCCCTCCTAGAATAAATCTTTAATCAGCCTCTGCTTCTGTTTCTGCTCCTAGAGGTGAATCAGCAACCAGCTCAGCTCACCGAGCCTTTGTTCCTACAGCTGAGGAGCAAAGGCCTGAAGGACATGCAATCAGTCCCTCCTAAAGATCAAAAGTGAGAGACTGAGGTGCTCTGGGGCTTTGGCAAAATCAAAAAGCTGTGTTCCCATTTTTGCTCCATTTCACGTGTTGCCTGCAAGGACTTGGACCACTGCTCCAGCTCAGAGTGGGTCTTCCCACCAAAAAAACCTCTTCCCTTAATGGCCACGGGGCAGTAGCCCTGATAAACCTTGCACTTTGTGATCAGAGGTACAGCTTAGGCTCCTTCCACACCAGTCCCAGGTTGTCTGCTGTCCCCTCTGGTTGCTTTTAGCAGGTTTTGCTTTAAAGCTTTTTTTAAATCATTTTTTCCTCACCTTTCTGCCATCCCTGCTGCTACTGGGCAGTTTCCAAACTCTTCTCTTACTCACAGGTGAGGAACTTGCCTTCACATCCTAGCCCCTGTTTATTTATCACTGCTTTATACTCTTCTGCTCTTAAATCATTGTTCCCTTCTCTGGTAGGACACAAAATTTGGATTTAACCACAACAAAACCCCCAACAAGATCTTGTCTCCGTCTTGTAGAATGTCTCCAACCTGCAAGCTATACACACACCGGCAAGATGCAGATTTGTTCTTTTCTGTAGTTAGATATTTTGTAATTATTAAGATGAAATGAGAAGGAAAAAATGAATGGACATGAAAAATAAAGATCCATGCCAGCTCATCTTGCTTAGGCTTCTACAGAGCCTGTGCTGGGGAAAAGGTGTTACTCAGCTTTAACTCTGAATAAATTCCCTTCTGGATGGCTCAAACTCATTCTCCAGATAAAGACAAATCTTCCCCCATCCCCAGGAGGATGGTGGTGGTGGCTTTGCAGGAAGCTGCCTGCAGAGGGAATCCACAGCCAGATCTTTCCTGGCTGGAGCACACAGGGAGAGGTGAGAGACAGGGCTGGAAACGTGGGGAGGGTTTCTACAGGAGGGCTCAGGCTCTCTGACTGGGAGCAAGGACAAATCCCAGTAAAAATCCCAGTGGTATTTAAAGCCCCCAGAGGTGGGATGTGATACATGAACCTCAGGGCTACAGAAGGTTTCCCACAGTGAAATTCTGCCCCAAATTACTCCACTTCTTCTGTATTTTAGCTTTAGTGGCACACATCGCATTTTTTTTGTCTCTGATGAGTTTGTCACTGTTTAGAGCAAAAAAGAAGGTAGAAATGGCATTTAAAACTTTCACAAGACAGTTTAGAAACGTTAATTAAAACACATTTGATTTCAGGCACGATAATTTGTTTTCATTCATCCTGCCATCAGCAGTTTGCTGCCACCTTATCTTTTCCATGAAGCCTGACTGCAGCAGCCCCTCTAGCAGAGGGCTCAGTTCCCAGAACCCAGGGTCCTCTGGCACCAGAGAGGAGGGAGCTGGGCCCCTCAGATGGGAGGAGGGGGTGAGTTCATGAGCTGAAATAGCAGATTTTGGAAGGGGGGGCATAATGCAGTTTGAAATCCTATTCAATAATCGTTCAATTGCTTCTGTTCACTAGTGTGTAGAGAACTCCTCAAAAGTTTTAAAGCTTTTTTTAAGAAAGGAAAAAAAAGTACAGGTATGTGGGGAGAAAATGTTTCCTCAGATTTCCCAGGCCTTAAGTTATTGTCCTCTGAGATTACAGCAGGCTGTTTCCTACCCAGCTAAAGGGAAAAATAGAACCTAAAATAGAAAAATAGGCCCTCAAAGATCCCACATCTACAAATGAAGAGCATGAAGCCATGAAGAACTCAATGTGGGGAGCAACTTGGTGGATCTGCCCAGGGAAATTCCAGCGCTGCTCCAACAGGGACAAGACACGAGAAAGAACCACAACAATTTGTAAGGCAAGGGAGGTTTAAAGGAGAGAACAAAACCAAACCCTATTTCTGGCTGAACTACAGAGAAGACAAAAGTGCCCATCATTTTTCCAAACACTGTAATCTGAAGTGGCATTTTCTGTTCGTTTTTAATCAAATGGATTGTTTCCCTCCTTAGAATGGTGCTGAGCCTTTTAACACAGCTGCAGAGCCAAGACACTGCTAATAAATATTTAAAGTCTCAGAGCTTTAAGTGAAAGGAAGGATTTGTTGGATAATATTTCATTTCCCTTAAACTGTTTATTCACCATTAAAATTGAAAATTTTAATTTTATGGGGATTGCTCAGAGAGCTGGCGTTCAGACATTTCCACAAAAAACCCAAGAGTCAGGAAGGCAGTCTATAAATAACCACCTTGGAAATAAACTTCTGTAAATTGGACATAACTCAGATGAGATTTTCAGGTGTGTTATAAATCACCCACAGCCAGGGCATAGGCCAAGAGTATTTACTAGCACTGAGCTTCATTCCTCACATTTACCTGGCAGCAGTGTTTTAAACCTGGAGCAGAGAATGCAGGGGCCTGAGGGTCAGTTTTGCTCACCTCCAGACCTGGGGGGTTATTTATTTTATGTATTCCTGTGCTGACAGAGCAGTTTTGGCTTTGCAGTAGTGCAAATGATTAAATCCAGGAGGATGAAGCCAAACTCTGGTGGCTGCTTTGCACCAGAGGATGGAACACGCCCCTGCAAAGGGCCATGAGAGATCTTCACATCAGCAGGGAGGTGCCTGCCCTGCACCCCAGTGAAAATCACCCCTCTGAAACTCCCCAGCTGCCATCCTCCCAGAACTTCCAAAGCACTGCCCAAGTAGTGCAGAGGAGTTTGGCTGCCTCTCCTGATGAATTTGGCTGCAAATTATTCTTCAGAGCAGAGCTGTGCTGGCTCTGAGAACTGGCAAGTCAGAGCATCCATTAGTGAGAACTGCTAGCAGGAGCAGTACTCCAGGGCACTGGGTCAGGGAACAGAAGAGAAAACCCAAGTAGGTCACACTCACTAAAACCACCAATTCATTCTCAACTGTTCATCATATCACACACCTCTGATGGGCCAGGGATTTCAGGGGGAAAATTGCAGTGTCTCCCTTAGGAACCAGAGCTCATTCATCACCTGTGTTGATGTGAGGGGACCGTGGAGACTGTGGAGTCCCTCTCTGAATTTTCACTATCACTGCTTCTTGCCCCTGGGAGGGCTCTCAGCATCTCCAGCTGCCTCTGAAGTCCATCAGCTGGAAGGGATGTTCTAAGACCACATTTATTAAGCAGATAACAAACTTTGAGTGCCACTGCCTCGAGTACCTGTGACACAGGGAGCTGGTTGGTGGTGTCAGTTAGGGATGCACAGGTTAGAAATATCCCTCTCTCTGCTCTGCACATCCTCCCTTTGGATTTTAGTGCTGATACCACAGACAGTTCTGCTCCTAAAGGGCAAGAAGGCAAATTATAAAGAGCAGGAAGAAAAGGAGGTGGGAAAAGTGAATAGGACATAAGGATGCCCTGAGACAAGAAGATAAAAAGTACAAATGAAATATGATTAAGACAAAGAAAAGGAACAAAGGAATAGCCACAAATGTTGACTTAGAAAATGGGAGAACAAGAACACAGGAAGTTATTACTTTAAGCTCAGTGTTAGGTGCAAGAGCTGTGGGTGTGGTGGGTTTGGATGTGCTGGGTTTGACTCATTTCACCCCAGTGTGAACTACTCAAAAATAAAGTTTGACATATAATGTGATGTGTCAATTGAGGCTGCTTTTCTAGTTAACAGAAAAGGAGAGAAAGAGAGAGACCTCCCTTCTCCAACAACAGACATCAGAGCAGGGCACAATGAACCCTCCCCTGTCAGCAAAGAAGGAATCAAGCTCAGCTGGATGCAAGGCTGGGGCAGGACAAGCCCATATCTCACACACGTGCCTGGCCTGACAGGGGTTGTGTCATCTCATGCCAAGGCACAGCAGCAAGCCAGATTCTCAGATTATATTTAATTCAGTTCTTGCTCTGTACACTGATGTTTGAGGCTGGTGATCTACCTGACCCATCAAACCCTGCAAGAGCTGAGCTTTCTTTCATTGCCTTATCCAGAGTTTGAAGTGGAGGTGGTGAATTCTAAATTTAGAGTGGCTTCAGCAGCATGCTGTGTCTACCTGAGCTTGCACTCTGCTTTCTGAAAAGATGATGACCAAACCAAATCCAGATTTCCTTTTAATCTGGCCTATTTTAAATCAAACTGCAAAGAAAGATACTGAAGCTGCTACTGTGAAACGTGCTGCTCCATGAATTAGTAATTGTGTTTATCTTCTACACTGGGCATTTTTTGCCTGTGTTGCTGTTTTCTTACTGCCACTCAACGTGAGGAGCTTTTATTTGAATGAGACTATTTCAAAGCACATTTACACTCATGTAGAGTCAGGCACTTATTTACTTTCTGACAGTTATTTACTTCCTGTAAATATTTCAGAGCCACAGGACCTCCCAGATGAAAGCAGAGTTTGTTCTGTGCTCCTGTTCAGGAGACTAATTAAAAACAGAATAAAATGGGAGGGATGGAGCCATGTGCTAACTGCAGTGGATGGATCTAGAGGGAATTCAGCAAGGGAGCCTTTTCTTGGCACAATTATTGAATCATAAAAGCAGAGGAAAAGTGCCCAGCTCAAAACTGAAAGCCCTGAGATTGATAAGGAGAGGAGAGGGTTTGAGAGATGGCAGAGCCAACACTGCTCCTGTACCAACTCTGCTGCCAGCACTGAAAAGCTGATCCTTGATGCTGTTTCCCATCACTGAGCCCAGACACCTCCTTCGGCCCAAATCCCCTCCCACAGCAGCAGCATCTCGGTGTTGTGAAAAACGAGGTTCACTTTCTATGTAAATTTTAAGAAATAGGTTTAATAGAAAATAAGACAATTAGGAGGGGTGACTTGGCATTCAGCCAAGTCCACACCTTGCTGTATCAGAGACATGCTTTCAATCCCCTTTCTATTGCATCAATCTGTTGAATATTCATATTTTTCCACAAACTAGTTTCCATATTGCAGGAACTGTTTTGCATGGTCCCTCCTTGGGTCTGCCTTTTCAGAGCAGGTGTGTTTCTGGGCTGTGTCTTCATTATCACCTCCTGCCTGGGCCTTGGTCCAGACTTTCTTCAGATGGGAGATGCTGATAGTTGGTGTATCAATAGCAGGGTCTTCTTTTTTTGTTCACTGGCTGTTATCCTGACCAAACAGACAGTTTAAGCACACTATATCAACTACTGCCACTATGCCTAATTTTCTTTACTAATAGCAGAAATAAAAACTTATATTCTTACCACAACGTTATTAATCACATAGCACACACCTTGCAAAAAGCCAAATTTATAATATATATTTATAACAGTGTGCCTGTGGTCCCACGTGCCCAGAAGCACGGGGAGGAGGGCTCCTAAAGCCCACCTGGAAGGCTGGGGGCAGAGCCCCACCTGGGACAGGTCACTGCTGCCTCTGATGGCCAAAGGCACCTGAGTGTCTCTGGGACTTTCTCCAGGAGGTTAATCATTACAGCAGTGACAGCGCTGTGAGGGGCCCCATGGCTGTGCTGCCTTCAGATTTGCATAATTTGCAATATTTCCCACAATCAGAGCTGCAGGAAAAGCCAGGGAATCCAAAGTAATCACATAAGGAATAAGAAAAAATAAAGATCAAGCATACTTCCCTGTTTTGTTTTAGGGCTTTTTTTAAGAAATAACTTGTTTGCTCTTGGTTAAGAAAAGATTACTTACCACAGCTGTCTAGAGGGCAGGGGCAAATTGCTTCAGGTTTTGAGTGAAGTTTTTTCACTTAAAAGAGTGCATTTGGAGACGAGGGAGATTATGAACAATCCTTTAACAAGATCCTCAAGCCATCAGGCTGTTTAACATTATTGATCAGTGCAGCCAGAGCACATTTAAAAAAAAATATCTATCAGATTAGAATGGAAATAGATTTCTGACTTCTCAGAAGCTCCAGTTCACTTGGCAGCAGAGAGCTCCTCTGAAGGAGGGGCAGCCCCCAGGTCAGAGGGGTGACCCTGCCAGGAACAAGCTGCCCTGCCAGCTCCCTCTGCCCTGGGCACAGGCACAGCCCCAGCAATCACGTGTGGGATGCATCTGTTCCAACAAAAAAGGGGATAATTCAATAAAAAAGCCCAAACCACATCAAACCAGAAGAGACATTTCCTAACAGGTCAGTGCTACCACGAGTCTGCTTAATAGGAAGGAACATCACTTGGGTGTTATTTTAAACACTCTTCTTTTGAGAACATTTAACAATAAGTCAAAATACATCCAGATCTGATCGATGTCACCCACCTAAACAACAAAGCTTTCATCTCCAAAGGGCCCGTGCTGGCAATCACAATTCTGAGGATTTGTTTGCAAAATAAATGAAAAGAAGCACTTTGCTTTCAAATTAGTGCCCTAGAAGTTGACAGCAATAGTAGTAAACAATAGAAATAATTTCTATTAACAGCCATGTTTATTCTAATGATGTTGGCATTCTCTGTGAAGATTAATTGGCAACAATGTTGCAAAAACTATTACGTGTGAAATATGCACCATAAACCTAAAATTATTTGACTGACCTATGTTCTAAAGGAAAATATTTACAGTAGAGAGATTCTAATTATCCTTTGTTATGGCAGGCCATTCTCTGCACTCCTCTTTATTGATAGGAGACATATTGTTTCAGTATTTTAGCTCAATTTATTTTCTCACATTTGCATTTCCTTATGCACAGAAAATGAGAGGCAATCATTACCTTCTTCACTTTGCATTCAATTTACATCAACAGCACATTACCTCATCCTAACTCATTTATCGACCACAGAAATTTGATAACAAAAGCTACTGTCAGTGATGAATAAAGATCACTTCAAATGGAGCAAGAAGAAACAAGATGAATTGTAGTTTTCAGGACCTTTTGTTTGCTCAAGAAAAGAAAGATAGAGGATTTTTTCCACCTAGACAAGATGGATCTCACGAGGCTACAACTCACATTCAGCCTCTCCTCTTCACCTGCAGCTGCTGGGTCTGTGTTGTACACAGAGGTAACTGCAACCACCATGAACCAGAAACGTCTGCAGCCCTTGCCTCACAAAGGAATGCTCCTAATTTTCTGGACTGTGTGCACAGAATTTATGGTTCATAAGCTCTAGAAAAAGCTTTAACACCCACCCAAGGGCCACTGTAGCCTCAGAGCAATTACTGGAGCTGCAGCCTGGGAGACAGCAGCACATGCAGCAGGACACATCCCTGTCTCTGTGGATGGAGTTTGCCTGCTGGTGAGCACCCCCAGTGCCACAGGACACACCGTGGGATTCCCATGGGGTTCCCATGGCAGAACATGCAGCCGTCTTTGCTGGGCACTGGAACATCTGGGGACCTTAAATTCAAGGGTTACCCAGAGTCAGTAAACAAGCACTTGCCCTTTGGAACTATTGACCGAGCCCCGCCGCCCAAACCAGCTGTCAGCAAGAGGTATGGGCAGTGGGGAGAAGATGGCAAATATCCCCCTCATACTCTCCATATGTCTTCTGGGAACTTGTCTTGGTGGTGAAAATACAGGTGAGTTCATTTAAAGCTGAGCAAACCCTTTGCTTTTGGGTACAGGGTGTCACAGACACTGGAAAAGGGACAGTTTGACATAGTGGTGTGACAGCTTGTGTAGTCTGGTGGGAGACAACAGCTCAGAGGCATTGCTGCATTTTATAGCTCCTCTTTAAAGCTCTGGCTCTTTTCTGGGAGAATTAAATAATAGCTTTTATGCTGATTTTATACAGCATGTGTCACAGGGATTAATTTTAAGAATGGAATTTTTCTTAGTTTTTTTTACATCTTTAAGCCTTCAGAGCTTGATTCAGCCATTTTAGAAGGCACACACAGAAGGGGAAAAGGGCAGAGTGCTGCTGGTGGAGTGACAGTCACACCTCTTTGTGTGCCATCACTTTGTCCTGGGGAACAAACAAGTGCTCACCTCCATAAAACACTCATTGGATTTGCCACTGCGAGGATTGTTTAAAGCCAAACCCAGCGTGATTTTAACAAAGACTGTAGGATGCAGCCAAAGCTGGAGACAAGATAGAGCAGTTGATGGATGTGGGCAATCACACACAGTAATGCAGGCTCTTGCTTGATTTATCTGTAGCAGCAACAGTTCCAGCAGAGGCTGGTTCACATCCAGTGTGAGTTCCTGTTTGCTGCAAGGCTGCCCTCTCTTCTTTCATTAAAACATTGCTGGAAACAGGTTAAAAAAAGCTCTTTCCAAAATGTTTACTCCACAATGAAAAGGGAGCAGAATCTTGTAGTTTTGCCACCACCCACCCAGGTGTACCCCCTATAAAACAGAGTGGGCAGGACAGGTGTGCCCTGCCAGAGACCTGTGTCACTCCCTCAGGTTCTTGTTCAGAGGTTGGTAAGTGATGTGTGAGTGTATTCTCAGTGTCAGGATGGTTTCCAGCCTGGTGAGTGCCATTCCTGACACTCCACAGAGCCTGCAGCCTTCAGTCCAAATCAAGTTTTGCTTGTAAAAGCAGCATGTGGGATGTGTAACAAGGAAGAAAACCTAGAGGGATCTGAAGGGAGGTAAAGCTGCATTCATTACAGTGAGTTCTCTCCATTAAACGGGTTAATTGTGGCAGGTGCCTGGCACATCCCACCTGAGGAAGGAGCTGAAGGAAGGTTTCCAGTCTCTTGCAGGGACACCTGCCAGGGACGGGGCTCCTTCCACTGAGAGTGGTCTGGTGTGAACCAAGTGACCTGCCCGGGGCCCATGAGAGCTCCACTAACCCTTTTCTGCAGGCTCAGCAAGGCTGGGCCCTGCTCTGATGGGGAGCAGGACCTGGCTGTGAGAAGGGATGAGTGGCTGGTGCTTGTCCCTCGGTGTCCCCTCTCCCTGCCTGTCCCTAACCCTAAGTGGGGCCACCACTGCGCGGGCCCTTCCTGCAGAGCCCCCAGAGGAGGGTCCGTGTCCTCAGTGGCCACCACGGCTCCCAGAGCTGCTCTACCTTGCCATCTGGTGACAAAAAGGGACACGCTGGGTGTGAAAAACGAGGATCACTTTCCATGTAACTTTTAAGAAATAGGTTTAATAGAAAATGAGACAATTAGGAGAGAGAAAAAACCAAAGCACTGCCCAGGCCGGGTGACTTGGCATTCAGCCAAGTCCACACCCTGCTGTATCAGAGACATTCTTTAAATCCCCTTTCTATTGCATTAGTCTGTTGAATATTCCTATTTTTCCATAAACTAGTTTCCATATTGCAGGAACTGTTTTGCATGGTCCCTCCTTGGGTCTGCCTTTTTAGAGCAGGTGTGTTTCTGGGCTGTGTCTTCATTATCACCTCCTGCCTGGGCCTTGGTCCAGACTTTCTTCAGATGGGAGATGCTGATAGTTGGTGTATCAAGAGCAGGGTCTTCTTTTCATGTTCACTGGGTGTTATCCCGACCAAACAGACAGTTTAAGCACACTATATCAACTACTGCCACTATGGCTAGTTTTCTTTACTAATAGCAGAAATAAAAACCTTATATTCTTAATACAATGTTATTAATCATATAGCACACACCTTGCAAAAAGCCAACTTTATAATATATATCTATAACACTGGGCATGCTGCAGGATGGTGGAGAGAGAGGAGAGGCTGGGCAAGGGGAGCAGGGACATCCCCTGGGTGAATGATCTGTTTTAGGGAGGAGAAGAAGAACCCTCAGCAGAGCTGGGTCAGGAGCAAACCCTGCCAGGGGCTGCCACAGGACAGCCACTGTTGTCCCTGGTGCTGGACCATGGCCCTGCCAGGACAACACCCATGGTAGCACCATGACAGGACTGCCCCTCACCAGGCAGCCACCAGGGCAAGGCTGGTGGCCACTGGGGCCATCCCACCCACACTGGGGTCCCTGCAGTGCCAGCAGCTCTTGCTGAATGTGGATACAAACACTCCACTGCCAGGAGGTGGCCCAGGGGGCTCCTGTCACCCCCTCCTCCCTGTCACCATCTCCTTCAGGAGATGCTGGGACCCAGGGCCATGGGCAAGGATGAGGAGCAGGGAGAGGAGGAAATGGCCCCTTGCTTCCAAGGGCCACAGCTGCTTGCATAGGCAAATGGCCTTTCACAGCCCACACAGGCAGAAGAAGCAGGCCAATTTCTGTGTCCAAACAAGACCTCACCAAGCAACAGCATGAAAAAGCCTATTATTTTCCCCCTCTCAAACAGCTTATTCCAGTCTGTGCATCTGTGATGGGAGATTCTCACACCATCTGCTTTAAGGGTATTTTAAGCATCAAACTTCAGCACTCCCAATCACCCTCTTGCCATCAGTCATTTCTGCTTATTGACTGTTTTGACATTTAGCTCTGCAGATTTGATCCTTTGGGTTGTGCTTAAGTTGGGCAATAAAGAAAGCTCAGTTCCACAATAACAGTCCTGAAATGTCTCTGGCCACGGGGCAGTGGGGGGTGCACACCTGGAAAAGGCTTGTTTCCTGGGAGAACAGAGCCCTGCCAGCCCATCCCAGCTGCTCCAGCCCCTGCTCCTGTCCCAATTTCAGTGTTCATTGAGAACAAAGAGGCGAACTCGGTCCTGCAGAGGCAAAGGAGAGCCAACTCCAACAGGCTGGAAGAGGTTATTCCTGGGAACCTCGAGAGGGAATGCATAGAAGAGAAATGCAGCTATGAAGAAGCCCGAGAAGTGTTTGAAAATGAAGAGAAAACGGTGAGTACTGATGCTGCTGCACCTTGTTCCCTCCAGCCCACACCTCCCCCCCCTTCAGGCAGGGCACAGAGGGGCAAGAGGAGGGAACAGCAAGGAGAAAACTTACAGGGCCAAGGGCAGCGTGGTTAATTCTCATTTGTGCTCCATCACTTGGGCTGGGGAACTGCCTTAAAAGCTTTATCAGTCACCACTGGGATTATGGAGGGGGTGGTTTCCCTGCAAGTCTTTTCCTTCACCTTTGGAGCCACCCAGGTACTACTTCAGTGAGACAACACCCAGAAATTAGGAAACAAAGGAAACTTTTTCTTTTTTCCCTTTGCAGATGCAGTTTTGGCAAACCTACGTTGGTAAGAGCTGCTTTCTTCACGTTCTGATGTTTAATACTCCTCTCTCAGTGCATAAAGACCTGATGTTACTGTAACAGATGTATTTCAGCAGAAAATACAGAAACTGTACTGACAGAGCCAGTCAGAGCCTTGCACTCCAAATCCTGCAGTGCCCAGCCTGGGTCTGTCCCCTTGGTATAGAAATGGCAAGCCAAAAAAAAAATAGTCTTAGCATTTTATTTGTTCAAACAGGATTTTTCTGAACAAATTTCAAAAACCTCACAGAACAAAACAAGTTCAGGCAGACTACTGGATCTCATTGAGCCCAGGGCACGCTCTGGGCTTCAGTTTCAGCTGTGTCACAGACTAAAATACCACAGCAATAATTAACAGTCCTTCAGCAAACAGCAAATGCTCTGTTCTCAAGCAGAGATCTCCAGATAAGGCACAGCCTTGTCAAGGCACAGCATGAATCCCTAGAAATGCCATATTAAAGTGGAGACTCAACATGATCATAGCAAACAGCTGTTTGCAATTCACACCCTTACTTCACTGTTTTCTTTCCACATCTACTTATTCCTTTTCAGCCTCCATCCCCAACAACTCCTTGGTCCCTTAACAAAAAGACTTCAATGCCCACTACACCATCTGAAACTAATTTTAAGGACATTTCAATAAATGAACTCTTTTGTAGATTGGCCAAGTGCCCAGAACATCTCACTAAAAAGCCTTAAATAATTCACATTACTCAGTCCAGACTATAAAATAAAAACATTATATTTGCATTGTAGGGCTGTCCTCTGCAAAAAAAAAAAAAAAAAAACAAACTCATGAAACTCAATGCTGCATTTGTTTCCCTGCCACTGTAATAAATTAGCTCATCAAAAATAAGGAATGCCATCTATTCCTCTGTCATCTGAGGTGCCTGGTTTGCTGTTCAGGGTGCAAGCTGCTATTTCCAGCATACAGCCCACAGGAATTCATCCTTGCACAGCACCCAAGCCCCAGCTGCCCTCACCAAGCAGCAACAACAGCTGCAATCCTCACCCTACCTGCAAACCTCCACACCAGGACTCAGACAAGCCCAAACCATTCTGTTCCTGTTTCTATTTTGCATTCCAGCCTGTTCCTGAAAACCCATTAATGCCACACTGTGCTGCCACTTTGCAGGACAAACACAGCCAGGCCTTGCCCTTTCTCCATGCCTTGGCACAAGCACTTCAAAGGGAATCCCTGTCACTAAACATCACTGATTTACTTTTCCAAAGTTTTAGATCACCATGTTCACAAATAGCAAATATTTTCATTCAAGTCTCAGGTTCTCAGTTGGAGGCAGCTGTGAGAATAAAAGCCCTGGCATATGAGGAAAAATCTAGACCAGGTAATAGTAGTACAGGACTGAGAAAGAAAGAGCAACAGGAAGGTTCTCAACTGTAACACACAGACAGGTCTCCACACCCCAGACCTAAAGTTTCACAGAGCAGTGTTAGTGTCAAAACATCCCAGGATACTTAAATTAGTCTCGAAGCAGCAAACCTAAACTTGTCTAATTTGGCCAAGACACGAGGTCCTGCTGAGGTGTTGCATGAGGGTGACTAGGAGGGGTTCTGCTGAAAGGAGCAGAATTAACCCACAGGGGACACAGCTGGGACTCCAGTAAGGCTGCTGCTGTTGCCCCCATGCTGACATTGCTGCACACTTGGCTGCCAGGACCTGACTTCTCCCCATGACAAAGAAGGAGGTTGTGCTGTCTCTTGTTCAGCTTGCACAGTGAGGCTGCAGGGCGTGGAGGAGCCTCATGTGTGTTAACTCTCCTGTCTTCTCTCCAAGATGGGGACCAGTGCAATCCTAACCCGTGCAAAAATGGAGCTGTTTGCAAGGATGAAATCAATTCCTACGTGTGCTGGTGCCCAGCTGGGTACGAAGGCAAGAACTGTGAGATAGGTATGTACAGGGCTCCTCCAGGGCCATGCTGCTCTGCTGGAAACCACATGGGATCAAACTGGGGTCAGAGCCCCTCTTGGGAGCTGTTGGAGACACACTGTGCTTTGTTGTAGGGCACTGCGGGGGGTGTAAATTCAGCCTGTTGGCACTGGGGATGGCAGGGGGATGTGCCTGGGGATAGAGCAGTGGATATTCCCAGCCCCAGTGGAGCCCCAGCTCCTCCTCTGCTGACCACCTGCTCCAAGGGAGGGCTCAGTGCAGACTCAGGCTCAAGGTCTTGTGTTCAGCTGTGGCTGCCAGTGCAAATGTTGACACAGAGCCCTTCCTTTATGTCCCAGCACAAGCCTTCCTGGGACTGCTCAATCAGAGACAACCTGCTCACCTGCTGAAAGCAGAGTTTCCCACAGACTCACCATGGAATCACCATTCTCCCATTCCCCTTTCCCTTTCTCATGCCAGGCTGAGCAGCAGGTGCTGGGCACGGCAGGATTATCCTGACTTCCTCTCAATGACACTCTGCTTAATTCATAATTATAATTATCAGCAGCAACCTTGATTCTGGAGGCAAATAAAAGGCAAATATTTTCCTGATGGGTTGAGGAGTTTATGAAAACCAAACAGCTGATAATTTAAGCAAGAGGGATATTCAGCTCTTATAATATAATCAGGGGCTGTGCAACTCGCATAATGTGCTAGACTCACTGCACTAATAAAAGATTCTCTTTCTAGTTGTATTTCTGCTCTGGCAAGAGAGGAGTGTACGTTAAAAAGAGCATTTCAAAGTTGCATCAAATTTAAATAGTCTCATTGCAGATTTCTTGGGGAAGTGAGGAGCAAAAATAGAGCTGGAAGTGAGGCGTGAAGAAGAGCTCTGCAAAAATAGTAAATGATGGCATTAAAATGGCTACAGGAAGGGAGGTGTCCTTGAGGAAGTAGGAGTGGAGTTAATCTGCTGTGAAGTTATTTGAAAACTCACTGAGAATTGCAAGGGCCTCTGCAGATTTGTAGTTTCCCACCTCCAAGGTGTTCCCACCACAGAGGAGTGAGGAGTGGAGTGGGAAAAGACAGGTGCAAGTCAGGGAAATCTCTCTGCCTCAGGCTGGGACTTGTTTCATCACACATCCTGCTGAAATGGGTCTCCAAGCCAGGCTGTGCTGACTGGTTGGTACGTCAGGGAGAACATAAGGCTTGTCTGGAAGTTACAAAGCCCTGCTGGGGTGCAGGGTTTGCTCCAATCTGACACAGGGTGTTCTCCCCCACTGCCAAAAGCACAAAAGTGGGGAAATCACGTGGCTTCTCACCAAATATTTGCAGGAGTCCTTTAGGGCCAGGCTGCCAAATTTCAGCCAGCACACAGCTGCTGGGGGCAGGAGGCTGTGCCAGGGCTGTGTGGGGCTCTCTAAGCTCCTCAACCTGCCTGCTCAAAGAAGTGCCCACTGCTCCTTCACTATGAGCAGGGTTGGGATTGCCCTTCTTCCCCATCTCCTTGCAAACAATCATCTGTTTTCCACAGCCTGGATCAACCACGGGGAGATCACTGACCCCAAACCCCCAGGTCTCAACAAATCTCTGACCAGTTCTGTTTCCAAAGAGCTCTCACAGTTCCATTTTAATTTCTTTCAGACTTCACTTGTGCTATTAAAAACGGAGGCTGCAAGCACTTTTGCAGTCATCAGCCCCCACAGAAGGTGGTGTGTTCCTGTGCTCCTGGCTATAAACTGCATGAAGATGGGAAGTCCTGCGAGCCTACAGGTTAACTTTTAAACTGTTTTTGAGAGATTTCGGTTAAAGTTTTCAAGGCCTTGTCCTGGATTTAGTTGCATGAATTTCATAGATGCAATATCCTGTTGGAAACCCTGCTTAGCAAAGGTAGAGCCCAACCCTGCACTTTCCCAAGGGCAGATGTGGGGTCTGGCTGGAAGGGTTCAATGTAAACATCTCCTTTTTAGCCTGGGTGAGTGGAGAGGGAGGGCAGTTGTCCAGGGATTTGTTCAAAGGCAAATGCTCGTTTCAGATGGCTGCTCAGACAGGCTCCAGCCATCTTACAGTTCTAAATATAGATCAGAAATTTTCTGAAGGCAGAAAGGTGATGTTCAGCTACACCAGCACCCTGCCAGGGCTCACTCCTGTGTTCTTCCAGTAGGAGCTAATAGTTAATTACTGATTCTACCCTGAGGATGCTCTGAGCTTTTCAGAACCAAAGAAGATTTTGCTTACTGTAAATCCCCCTGATGCTCTATTTCATGGCTGGTCATGACCCAGTGCCTTATAATTACCTGCGTTTGGTGGGTACAATGAAGCTTTGTGCTGGTGCTGTCTTCCCAGCAGTGTTGTATCTGCAGAGACCCTCAATGAGAACTGCCTCTGGCTTAGCTGCTGTATGGGGTGGGGTGGAAGGAAAATGCAGCAGCCTCACAAAGGGCTGAAGAATAGCTGGTTCTTGTTGTGTTCCCCAGCTTTACCCTGCTCCTACACCGTTACAATACCTATAACTACACTGACACGTGCAGACCCAACCCAACCACTGCAAATCCATTGGGCATGAACATCTCAGAAACACATCTGGCAGAGAAGAGATTGAGCAGATAAATATTTTGTCATCTAAAGTCAGTTCAACATTCGATGCTATCACATTTCTAACACCTGACTGCAGCAGGTTTGCACACCCAAGCCTGCATGCAGCCTACCTGCAGGTACCTCTGTCAGCTGCAGCAAGGAGCACTGAGCTCCTGAATGTGCTGGCTGTCAGCAGTCAGTTTAGGAAGTATCTTAGGTTGGGAATCCTGTTAACAAAGGATCTCATCAAGAGCTCAGGCCTGTGTTGCCCAACATGCTGTATCACTTTCACTGGACCAGAAAGGTTTACAGCTAGCAAGAAGATCATCTTTCAGGTTGGGTGAATGCCCTTCCTGCAAAAGCTTAACTTCTGTTGGCTCTGAAACCTTCACTTCATAGGCTAGGCTTGCAGGTACCTCTTTCCATCACTCAACACTCAGTTGAGTTCTGTTCCTGAAGTGAGCTGTTTAAAAATAAAGGATGAAGTCTCAGTAGGCCACACACACATCTGATTTTACACTAATGTTTGTTTGCTCAGTGCTTCTGAAAGCTTTTCAGATGAAAGACAATGCCTGGTGCTATTTACTATTTTGACTGCCACTACAGCAGGAATTCGGCACGCACTGCGTGGGAGGGAAATGGGAAGAGCTTGTCTGAAACAAGCCTACAGATGAGATCTTCATTAACAGAGAAAATATACAACTCTAGGAAGAGTTTATTAATGTTTTCCTCACCTTGGTGCCAAGCAGGATTATCTGTACAATTGGCAGAGGTTATTTCCTGCCCTCTCCCAGTTGGCTGTTTATTGTTCTGGAGTCACTGCTGTGGAAATGCCGGCCAAGCGCCCGGCTGCCCAGCACAGGATTCCCAGGTATGCAGCACACATCCTGCCAAGAGCAGGCACAGCTGCCCCGGCCCCTCAGGCACACCTGCTTGACACAAGCTTTTTTCACTTTTAAAGCTGTTCAGATGTCATTTCCAAAGCCCAGAAACAATCTATGATTTTGCTGCCTTTACATATCACTCTCACTGCAGCTCCAAGGCACAGGCATGGGTGCACAGGGCACACATGGTCAGCCCACAGCCCACAAACCGTGCTGAGGTGAGGTAGAATTTCCCTCCTCACCTGCCCCTTTGGTCACCGTGTGACACAGGCAGCGACAGCTGTGACTGTTCCTCTCCCAGTGCCATATCCCTGCGGGAGGATCACAGCTCCTGAGGCCAAGAGGAAGCTCACCCGATCCATGAATACCTTTGAGCACTGGAACATGACCGGTGACGATCTTGACGATGGCCCTGACGAGGTGCTGGACAACACCACGGAAACCAGCACTGCTGCCACCACCAGGATCACCCCTGTGCTCAGGACGGGCACACGCGTCGTCGGCGGGTCAGACAGCATGAAGGGAGAGGTGCCCTGGCAGGTACAGCTCTCTCTGCAAACCTTCTCTAACCCCAGCAGTCACTCACTCTCTGAATACAGGATCACTTTACTGTTAAATACCCAAAGCTTGTCTCTGAGGTTAGACTGGAAATAGTCCCAAGCCTAACAGGAACACAGCTTTTTTCCTTACATGATTTTATGCCACAGCAACAAAACTTGCCTGCATGGGGTTCTCCTCTGGCAAAGAAAGCCAGAAGTCAGAGCCACAGCAGCTTTACCTGCTGGGGCACAAAGGGTTGAGCTACAGCAACAGGTTGCCCAGCCTCCATGAATGTACCAAAAGTAAGCTGAAGGCTGAGGGAAGGGAGTCTTGCCAGGAGCAATGCAACTCATTTTATGGCTCCATCGGTCTCAGCAGGTCATAGAATCATCCAACAGTTTGGGTTGGAAGGGGCCTTAAAGATCAGCTACTTCCAACCCCCTGCTGTGACCAGGGCCACCTTCCACAGGCCCAGGCTCACACAAACCCAAGAGTGTGACTTCCCCCTGCTCCCACAGGTTCTGCTGGTGAGCAGTGAAGGCTTGGGCTTCTGTGGCGGATCCATCATCAATGAGAAATGGGTGGTGACAGCAGCACACTGCCTGAAGCCAGAGTACACCCACAACCTCACTGTTGTGGCAGGTGAGCACCTGGGCAGGAGGGGAGGGACACAGGGCTGGACAAGGCACGGCACAGGGCACTGTGACTATGGTGATGGGCAGCACTGGGACACCAGCTGCTCTGGGGCCTGACATCAGCTGCTCTGAGGCACAGAGGCCCCAGCTGAAGTTGCAGCATTTCATCAGCCTGGTCCCTGCAGGTACCACCACCTCTGGTAGGAGCAGTGAGCTGGGTCTGCCTTGGTCCCAAAGCCTCAGATCAACCTGGCCATGGGCGAGCTCACCTGAGCCAGAGGCTCATCCAGGAAGCTTTAAAGCCCACTGAAAGAAGCATTCTCCCTCCCCTACGCTTCTTTGCTTCTCCACTTCCATCCCTGAATCACATTTTCAGGTCCCCAGGAATAGCAAGCATCTCTAACGTAACAAAAGCAATAAGCAAGCATCCTCAACGTAAGAAAAGCCACCTGAAAGTCTCCCCCGCGTTTGCCTTGCGTTTACACTGTAGAAAACACATTGGTAGGGGAGCCGACATTCCCACTCCGCCCAGAAAAAGCCCTCTCCGAGCCCGCCGGCCCCGCTCACCTGCGGCTGGCTCCGCTCCTCGCCGGCTCCGCAGCAGCGCACGGCCGGGCCGGGTGCCGCAGCCGCTGCTCAGAGGCGATGCCGCGTTCCGGAGAGCTCGGCACGGCCAGCACAAGCCCCGCAGCAGGCGCCAAAGGCACCGCTCAATACCCCGGGGTGAGAGAGGCCGGGAAAAGTCATCCTGGTCTCTCAGCCTCCAGCGCGGGCGGGCGGCCCCGGCTGCTGCCCCTTCGGCGAGCTGGGAGCACGGAGCGCTCGCCCTTCCCTCTCCCTACCTGTTACACAAGGCGGGGGAAGGTAACAGGCTGCCGGCAGCTCCATCACAGCGGCTGCGAGCGGCCGAGCCCCGGGCGGGCACAGGGGCTCGGGGGACACCCGTGAGCATCGGCCACGGCATTGGTGCCCCATCCCGCCCCGTAACTCTGGGGATTCAGAAAGGGGAAGTCTCATTAATACATTATTTATTTTAAACCAAGGTTTTTCATCAGCAAGTTCTACCCCCCTTTACTGCAAGGGCGACATCCCCTTACATCCCTCTGAGGGTGCTAAATCCCCAAAACAGCCACATTGCTGCTGACTCTGGCAAAAAAACCATCTGCATCTTTGGTGCCTGATTGGGCGATGTGTGCCCGGAGTCACAACTGGGATGTGCCTGGTGTCACACCTGCGGTGCGCTGGGGGCCTGAGGTGTGAGGGAGCCTGCAGCTGCCTTTGACAAGGAGCCAGCAGCCTGGCCAGGAGCAGTCTGAGGGCTGATTCCCACTGGGCTGGGCTGGATTCACAGTGGAATGGCACCTCCAGGGCACAAGGTTGCCCAGTGTCCATGAATGTAACAAAAGTAAGCTGAAGGCTGAGGGAAGGGAGTTTTGCCAGGAGCAGTGCAATTCATTTTATGGCTCCATCAGTTTCAGCAGGTCATAGAATCATCCAGCAATTTGGGTTGGAAAGGCGCTTAAAAATCAGCTACATCCAACCCCCTGCTGTGACCAGGGCCACCTTCCACAGGCCCAGGCTTACACAAACCCACAATCCTGCTGCGGAGGGGGGCACCTTTGTCACGTTTGTCCCCACAGGTGAACACGACGTCAGGAGCGACGACCACACGGAGCAGCGGTGCAAGGTGGTGAGGCTGCTGCCCCACCCCACCTACAATGCCTCCATCAACGAGTACCACAACGACATCGCCCTGCTGGAGCTGGAGCAGCCTCTCACCTTCAACAGCTACGTCACCCCCATCTGCCTGGGCAGCCACGAGTTCACCAACGCTCTGCTGAAGCAGGGCGTGGGCACGGTCAGCGGCTGGGGCAAGCAGCTCTTCCGCGGCCGCAAGGCCACCACGCTGCAGGTGCTCAAGGTGCCCTTTGTTGACAGGCCCACCTGCCTCAAGAGCACCTCCACCACCATCCTGAAGAACATGTTCTGTGCGGGCTACCCCTCCGGGGGCAGGGACACCTGTGAGGGGGACAGCGGGGGGCCCTACACCACGGAGATCGAGGGCACCTGGTTCCTGACGGGCATCACCAGCTGGGGGGAGGAGTGTGCCCTGCCGGGGAAATACGGCATCTACACCCGGGTCTCCAAGTATGTCAAGTGGATAAAGCACACCACGAGGCTCCCCTGAGCCCAGGGAGTGCCGTGCCCTGCTGCCCTGCTGGGGGGCTGCACCGTGCTAGGGGGTGGAACTGGGGAGCTGGAGAGGGACCACAGCAATCTCCGTGGTTTCGAGATGCCATTGCATTTCAATAAACATTTCCAAATGAAATAACTTGTGCTCTTGGAAGGCAAAAATTGAGAGAATGCAATGAAAATGCAGTAATGAGGAAATAAAAAGCTCTTTTGATGACCTGTGGCTGCATTTCTGAATGCACTGGTGCTGCTGTGGTGGTGTCAGTCCCCAAATCCTGAATGCAGAGTTTGGTGGATCAGCTGAGGAATGGCTCACACGTGTCCCAGTGTGCCACCAGCATTGCCCACAGCTGGCACACAGCAGTGTGGGCAAGGGAAGCCCAGCAGGCACTGATGATGCCTCAGCAGCATCCCAGGAGCAGGAGCCCACGAGGGAGGTGAACACACACAGCAGTGCACCCACAGTGCTCCCAAACAGATGTTTTCACATCAGTCAGGCTGAGGAACATCATGGGCAGCAGTCATGGCCCTCAGCACAGAGCTGGCTCCAGCAGTGCTGCCCAGTGCTGGAAGGAAGGGGAGGATGGGTGCTGGGATGGAGGCAGGGGAGGCTGGGGACACCCTGAGCTGTGCTGGGATGGAGGCAGGGGAGGCTGGGGACACCCTGACCCTGCTGGGATGGAGGCAGGGGAGGCTGGGGACACCCTGACCCTGCTGGGATGGAGGCAGGGGAGGCTGGGGACACCCTGACCCTGCTGGGATGGAGGCAGGGGAGGCTGGGGACACCCT
>JBBMKD010000194.1:808121-839785 GCA_037834095.1 Argya squamiceps
GTTGGGGGAGGCTGGGGACACCTTGACCTTGCTGGGATGGAGGCAGGGGAGGCTGGGGACACCCTGAGCTGTGCTGGGATGGAGGCAGGGGAGGCTGGGGACACTGACCCTGCTGGGATGGAGGCAGGGGAGGCTGGGGCCACCCTGAGCCAGGGCAGGGTGTCAGCAGCTGCTTATTCAGCCTTCAGTATGAATGCTAAGGTGCCTCTCTCACTTTCACTGCCACTGCATCCAGCAAGAAGCTAATTGGATCATCTGCCACTGCTTACCTTAAAATCAAAATGCATGTGAGGAGGTTTTAAGTTGTTCCAAGGAAATGAAATAAAACCAACACTGTGACCCCTTGTTTTCCTCTAGAGTTATAGCAGATGCATCTTTGAAAAGAATTGCATGTTCTCAGATGGATTTATTTAACAAGTTTTTAATCTTTAAATATAGATTTAACACATTTTTTACAGGTACATATACAATATAGTTCATTTAAACTTGCAGTCAGAGGAAATTCTCTGTAATTTATACATACATGAAGAGCCTAGTTTAACAGCATACTCAGGGGAACATACCATGTCGTGTGCAAAGTTTCAAATGTTAAAAACCTCAGACTGTACATTCAGATCTGCGGAACTTATCGACCTCATAAATTAATAAAAGCTTAGATTTAAAACTATGGAAGACAAAAAAGATTAAAACCATTTCATATGCAATGTGTGCTATGTTTCAGACAAATATTTACAGTTGTACCTCAAAATGTGTATTGTTACCACAAGAATTGTTACCACTATAAATAGCCCCAACAGTAACTTAAGACACTCCTACTTTCCCACCTAATTAGTGCATTGTGATTGATTTGGAAGTAGATGAGAAGAATCCCCAGTGGCTCAACAGCTGTGCACTGTGATTGCCAGTAGCTGCAGGACAGCAGGACCCTGCTGGGTCCGTGGTTGTTGCTCAGTCCAGACTCAGCTGCTCCCAGCTCTGAGGGGGCACAAAGGTCACCCCCAATCCTGGAGACCCAGAGTGGAGAAACAGCCACTGCAAGGTGGGGAATCCCCAGGCAACCACGGCCAGAGAGCAGCTCAACAACTCCTCCACACAAAAATGGTCACAAAACAAACCCAGTGTGTTTTAACTTAACTTGGGACTGTGTCTAAGGACCAGTTCACAAATAAAAGTCAGATTGTAAAGATCCCCCTTTAGCTCATGGTATAAACATTTTATTTGGCTGGCACAGAGCAAATTCACTACTGCATGCACACTATTAACCCTGCTCTCCACACACTCAGGTGCTCTTTGCACACGTTTGCTTAAAAGTTCAAATCACCTGTACCTACCTATGTTCTACAAAAGCGAAACTAGACAAAGAAACACAAAATTAAATTATGCGTCTTCAACATTCTTTTTCCTTTCTCAAAAATTCAATAGATTCATTATTGGTAAAGATGCTGGAAAAGTCTTATCACAAGAACATCCTTAGTGCAAACATGGACATTTAGCTTGGATTTATGGCACGTGTTCCAAAAGTACATACATTAATGTAAACTTCAACACTTGCTAGATACAGGTTTCAGCCCTGGGACGCTTTGGGACCCTAAGTGATTGGTGACAACCCTGAGTTGTCAGTTTGACCTGATCCAGACCCCACTGAAACCAAGAGGCTGACTGCAGTGGGCTGGAGTCAGACCCCAAGTGCAAAAAGAGGATCTTTAGTGTTATTGCATCCTCACATGTGAGTCAGCCAGATGATGCTCTTACAGAACATTACATTCACATAGCTGATGCAGATATTTAAGAAAAATCCACCCATAAAATCAATTAAGCAGGACATATAGCTTCTTTGTTTGGTTTTTTTTTTTCTTTTTTGGTTTACCAAAACTCAACTCTTGTTTGCAACTTTAACAGTTGTCAGCTAACAAGTAGGCAAAACCTACTTCAACCTGTAGAGGAAATTTCAAGCATCTAAACAAAGTGTCAGGAAACTGTATTGTACTTCTCTGATGAAACATGATGTATGTCATGGAAAAACAGCAGGAAAAAATTAATAAAACACCATAATTTCCACAGGCGAAAAAAACCAAAGAGCAGAGAATGGCTTCCTTTATGAGCATGAGAAGCTGCTTAGGACCCCGGTCCCACTCAGTGCAGATGGAGCTGTGGAGGTCTGTGAATGTGATGAATAGTACAGGACAACTCCAACTACTGTGCTATTTCTCTGTAACACTTAGTTGAAAGCTTCCAAAGAGCATCGAAAATAGGATGCTGCTAGTTCACCCTTAATTCAAGGGGAACTAAACTTTCTCGTGTTACACAGGGCAGCATCTATAAAGTAATGGAGAATGATGTTAATATTAAAGCATCTTATTCCAAGAAATACATTATTCCCTGTAATCATGTAACATTTGTATAACAGGAAAAAAAAATAAATGCATTCCTGCATTTCTCCCAAAAAGCTGAACTCCCACTGGCTTCAGTGAGAGCCTTGGCTAAAGCAGGACCACAGGGTTTGACTCATTTCAAACATCTATCATTTCACTATCACAGCAAGGCCAGCTGATATCTTCTCCTTATTTTGTCAGGCTGGAAATGGTTTTCTGGCGTTACTAAGTAGCTGTTCTGTGAAGCTGGCTGGCCGTGGGAGGAGACCCTGCTTTGTTTCAAAGGACAGAAAGAAATCAGCATTGCCTCTAAGGGACCCTGTATGGACACAAACGCCTGTGGCTGCAATCATTAAAGTGTGTGAGGGACAGTGCAAACAGCTGTGCTGCAGCTGCAAACTGCAAGGGGTGTTTGAACCAGAACAAAGTGCACAAAGCTTGCACATTTCAGCCAACATGCTTACAGCAGCCTGCAAAAGCTCAAGCCACAGACAATAAATACCCTGATCAGGCAGATGGGAGCCACAAAAGGGGATGATCCCCAGTGCCCTGTCCAGAGGGGGGACAGGACAATCCCCAGTGCCCTGCCCAGAGGGGGCACAGGACAATCCCCAGTGCCCTGCCCAGAGGGGGCACAGGACAATCCTCAGTGCCCTGCCCAGAGGGGGCACAGGACAATCCCCAGTGCCCTGTCCAGAGGGGCACAGGACAATCCCCAGTGCCCTGCCCAGAGGGGCAGAGGACAATCCCCAGTGCCCTGCCCAGAGGGGGGACAGGACAATCCCCAGTGCCCTGCCCAGAGGGGGGACAGGACAATCCCCCATGCCCTGTCCAGAGAGGCACAGAACATGCAAGGTGGGTCCTTCAGGCACTGCCAGTGGGGGGAAACCTTTGCTCAGCTTTATGGCATGAAGGGCAGGCACAGGGGATCCCCATAAGGCTTAGGAGAGAGAATTTGGCAAGTGGGGTGTGTTAAATAAACTAGGAGACGGTCTGGCATGTAGAACAGGAGCCTGTGCCCACCTTAAATCACCAGAATGGATTGGGTGGGAAGAGACTTTAACAACAATCTGCTTCCAAGCCCTGCCTGGGTGCTGCAGTGCAGCTGAGGGGTGAGGTGCCCTTCTCTTCACTGACACACACCTGCCAGTGCTGCCAAGTGTGATCCCTGGCACACTGGCCACCAAGGGACATGCAGGCATGTTTTGTCTCCTGCTCCAGAGCAGAAGAGGAGCTGGGATTGTAATGCTGGAGCCCCAACCTTCCCTGAAGTGAAGAGATAATCTTGCATCTCTGCTAATCCATGGAAAAGCCAAGTCAGTTAACCAGGCAATGCCTGACCACTTGCAAGGCAGATTAACCTGGGTGAGCCTCAGCAGTAGCTACATTCTGAGTATTGCTCTTTCTGAGCACAGCTCTCTCCAAGCATTTTTCATTTTGAGCTCTGCATGTTTCCAGCTGCATTACAAAACTGTTCCTTCATCATGCACATTAAAAAAATCCACCATGGGTTTGCATAGCAGAGAAAAAAAAATCTGTTTGGAAGAAAGCAGCAAGGACTAATCTCAGAACTTACAGCTAGAGGCACACCAGAAGGAAAACTCATTTTCAAAATGATCTCCAAGTCATCCACCTTCCTCCCAGAGAACCTCATGGCTTATATCCAGGCCAAGACTTACAAGTGGACCATGGATTTGCAAAGCTGGAATGGCTGGGGAGTGAAGCATTTACCAAATACCCCTCTCCTAACTTAAAAAGGACAGCAAAAAGTTCCCTGTAACTTCATTATGATCTGTATTGGCTCAACACTGGAATAATTAGCAGGAGGGGAGAGGAATAGCTTGTGGGCATGCAGGCATCAGCTATCCTGTGGTGGGCCACAGTATAAATCTAAGAAAGAATGTGAAGGTAAGGGAATAATTTATTCCATTCAGCTAAAGGCTTTGCCCTAAAAGAAATCCCAAGCCCCGGATTTGTATGAATTCTGCTATGAAATTCTGTGACTGGACATGGAGTTTTAATTAGGGGAACCTGGAGCTGATCAATAAGACAGGCACTGCCCCCACAAAATGCCAGAGATGCCTCTCTCCCAGCACTGAAGTGACTCCAACACTCTCTAAGCCCTTGGGGACCCCACAGCATGTTAGTCAAGTGCACACAGCTGACAAGCAAACCAGCACTTCAGCACAAGCAGCTCATAAACTGTGAGGGTTCTGATGCTCCCTCCTGCCCCTACTTCACTCCATGAGCTTGGCTGCCTAATTCTGCTCTGCTGTACTGGAGCAAGAGCTCCATCTTCTGAAGAAGCAGGAAAGAGCCCAGGCCAGACCATTCCCAAGGAGTCAGTGGTACAGTGTCACTTGCAGGGTGAAATGACCAGCCCCCAGAGTAAAGGGAATTGCTGAATGCAGAAGTACTGTATGAAAATCAATTTTCAGAGTGCAAGTTGCTTATGGCTGGAGGGACACATTGCTGAAGAGCCTTAGGGATAGCTCTGGGAAATAACAAGAGAACATCCTATATCATCCCCTAGTATTTCCTGGAGTGTGTGTAAGGTTAGAGTCATGCCCCAGGACTGCAGGCACGACCAGAAACAGCAAAAGAGAACAGCCACCCTCACAGGGAAAACAGCTTCAGTGTTCTCAGACCCTGGGACATGGCTCTGGAGTACCTGGGCAGTGGTGTGGGACTCACAGGAGGCACTGGCTGTGGTTTCACCCCATGCAATTCCCCTTAGTTTGTAACCAGCAACTTTATAAACCAGTCTAGAGTTGACAGGCTCTAGGTTTTGGGGGATATGACCACTGACAATGCAAACCAGGGTTCAAAGTTTCCCAGCACCCTTTTTTTGAGATGCATTCACAGCTGGAAAACCTTTTTGCATAGGACCTGGTGAGAGGGAGCAGCTATACATGGAGTGAAGATCAAGGGAGCCATAACGGCATCTTGAAAACAGGGTGCCAGTAAACTCTGATCATTGGTTAGCAAACTACCCCTTACAGAAAATCAGCAAACCTTCGAGCTGTGAGATTTTATTGCCCTGCAACAAAGGGGATTAAATAATGTTCCTGTATAGGAAGGATTCACTAAAATATACCAAAAAACCATCAAGAGCTGACTGGAATTTTAATCCTGTCAGATGGCTTCCTTCACATTCATCAAAATAATAGATTCTGCCAGAAAGAAGTATTTAAAGAGAAATCCCCTTGCAAAAATTGCTCCATACCGTCATAATTAGTATTTTTTTTTAATGGATTAAGTCTATGTGGGCTCCCTGAGCTGTTCCATTTCCAACCCTGGTCTCCCACTTGCAGAGGACAGCATGGTGATGAGGCAACACACAGAGCAGTGATGCTGTGGACATGGCAAGGGCAACAGGCTGCTCTTAAGGCATTTTCTTGTGTCATCTCTTATGCTTCCCTATCTATTTCTATGTACAGTTACAGCTAGAAAATGAGAAATACAGGTTTAGAGGCTCTAAGCCTTTGGCTGAAACCTGGTAACCTGTTTATTATAAACTTTATCTAAGGATGAATTAACCAGCAGGCAGCAGTGAGGGCAGGAGTGAGGCAGCAGGGAGGAAGTATTGCCTTTAGAGTGCTGGGGTCAGGCCACGATGTCTTTTGCAGCAGGAGGAGGTTTTGGCTTAGGTACCTCCTGTTCACACGGGGTTTGAGCTACAGCAGGAGGCAAAACAGTCACGGGAATCCCTGGTCAGACTCCATCTCTTCTCCCCGGTCTTCTACCCAGTGCTCTTGCAATGAAATCTATGTTTTTAAATGCTTGGTTTTAATTTACTAGTGCCTAAAGTCTCGGAAACGTCTTAACGTGTTATACAAAGAGAAAGAAAAAAGCTTAATTTACTACTTTTGCAGGCTTTTTGGAATAGCTGCTTGCTTTTCTATTTTTCCAGCAGAGGCATATTGCAGCCAGATTTAGTAGATCAAGTACAATGCAAATGGCTTAAAAGACCTGATTTGAGATATGAAATATTTCTGCTAGGCGTGCTATCAAATACCTGCAACTTTGGCATTCCGAAATCTGCAGTCACCGACTACTATCTGCAGACTGTGGACAGGGATCCAGCCTTCTTTTCTTCTGTTTAGGTTTTTCACCAACCTTGGAATGACAACAGCATTAGGAACAGAAGCCAACCAACCCAGCAGCAGTTTGGTGAGGACACACTTTACACAGCTGGGGGTGCAAGCAACAATTTGTTCAAACCAGGGAAGCATTTTAGCAGGTCCCGGCTGTGCATTTAAAGTATTCTTCCCACCTAAATTTAGGAACATAATTAAAAAGCCTATACTTCTCTCTAGACAATGGAGAGGAACAGGACTCCCTCTCAAGTCATCCTGCCCAAGACTTCCAGAGATGCAAGGTGAGGAAAACTGGCTACTGAAGGAGCCAAGGACAATTATTTTTCTCACTCCTCTGCTATTTAGACTGGCACGATGATTTTAATCACGGGACTATAAGTAGATTCAAGCCCAGATTTAGGCAGCTGCAAATGCTCATAAGTGACCACCCTCTGTCTCACTCACGCAGTGAAATTTGTGCTAACAAAAAAGCTTGTCGTGAGAAACCTTTGACTGGTCCTGGCTGAAGCTCCCAGGAGTGGTGAACTTTCAGCAAACACGAGATGCTTTGCACCTGCTTTTGCTAACAACAAACTGAATTTTTCAAAATGTAGTGGGACTAGATGATCCTTGCAGATCCCTTGCAATTGAAATATTCTATTTTACCCTATTCTGATTCACCTCGAAGTGCAAGGGCTGTAGCTGTCAGCCAGGAATCCTGCATGGGGCATGGACATCTGTGCATTTACAGGCTGGTGCCTGCACAAATCTGACCCAGGTCCCTGCTAACATCACCCTTCCCACATCCCAAACAAGGCATTAGCACACTGGGCTTCCTCCTATTGAGACCCTGGGCTGGCTGGTGAGAGCTGCTCAAAATCATCCTGGAAAGGAAAGAGCCAGAAACCCCAGCCCAACTGCTGTAGATCTCAGGAGGGGCATGCTGCCCTTCCAGACATAATGGCCCAACAGGCAGCAGGCCCAGGGCTGTCCCCAGGGGATGCCCCCAGCCAAGGAGAGAAGCAGCTGTGAGGTGTTCTCTTGTGAGCCACAGCTTTACAGAGAACAGAAACAGAGTCTGCAGCCACCCCCAGGTGACACTCTTACAGCTGTCTGAGGGAGGAAAATGCCTTGCAATTGCTGTCTGTGGCTGGTAATAAGCCCAGAGGGGAACAAAGAGCTGGAGCTGAGCTGGGATGGGCAAAGAGAAGCACCATCTGCAGTGGGAAGAGCATGGCAAGAGGGGCTGTGAAGGTGTTGGTAAAACCCAGCTCACACACAGCCCCATGGCAAGGGAAGCCCTGACTCGTTTCCCCAGGCCAAGCCAGTGCAGATGGCATCAGGGCTTGGCAGGAGAATGAATTCTCCAGCTTTCTGGAATGGTCTAGAGCTCAGTCAGGAGCTGCAAGGAGTGTATCACTATGCTACTGACATTTCAAGGGACTGCCTTGCAGGGTCCTAGTGATAAGGCAAAGTAATCCTAAAATACCTACCACTGTCCCTCACCATCTTCGTGCAAGAGCTGAATTTCATCCCCATTTTTCACCAGCAGGTCCTCTGATCCTCTCCTCTTGCAGTCTGCAAGGGCTTTGTATTTTCCTGGAGACTGTGGCAGAGAGAAAAACTTATCTTATGTAGCTGCATTTTGTATCATGCAGCTGTGATTTCTGCCTGCTGCAGGGAATGTGAGAGAGCCCTATCAGCCACCTTGATTAAAATTATTTCAAGAAACTGAGGCATCTCCTCATTCCCCAAACTGAGATAGGGAAATTCTGAGAGACATGGACAAGATAGATGCATTATCCAGTGAGGAAAGCAAGGCAGGATGACTGGCTGTGGCAGCCCCCCAGGCTCTGAGGCTCTCACACCTCCACCTACCAGCTGGTTCCCATCCTCCTCCTCGGTGTCCGAGCAGTTGGAGAGGTACTGCTGACCCGACCACTCCTCCAGCCCCTCGCAGATCTCCAGGGACTGGGACATTCCTGGCCAGCCTGCAAGACAGTGTGGGGCTCAGGCTGGGGACCCCAGCAGCCACAGGAATGCCCCAGAGGGAGGGGAAGGGGCCATACTTCTGTGGGGTTTGTTCTGGGGGGACACCAGCCCGCTGTCCAGCATCACCGGGCTGGTGCGCTCAGAGTCGTTCTCTTCGGAGCTGATGGAGGCTCTCTGCTGCTTCCTAGTTCAAAAAACAACAAAAAAATCTTAGCTTTACTTCACACATGAATGCAAACTTCACAAGGTTTTGTCAAACAGGGTCAGAAATAATACGGGTACCCCCTATTGTAGTATGTTCCTGTAAAGATTAAGGGCTTAGTGCCCAATTCTCAATATTATTGGGAGGGGAAAGTGTTACCCTGAATTTTGCTGCTTTTCAGTGTTTGCAGTTTGTAGTGGAGATTCTCACACAGCTTCATGTAAACTATGTCTACATTCAGAACTTATCTATTTTGTTTACGTATTTCTCCTCTCAGAGGAGGAATGTGATTGATGGTGATGATCACCAACCAGGTCAGAAAGGTGGCACCCTGTGTAGCCAATCTTTTGCCTCCTGATCAAAACGTATAAAAGATGGAGTCAGAAAATTAAAATAAAAACTTTCCTGCCTGACCTTCTGTGTCTGCCTCGTTCTTCGTGTGCCTGACATTGCCACAGGAAAGGAAGTTTCTGCAGTGTCTCTACCCTGAGTTAGAGCCCTGCCTTTGCTCTGCCCCCATCTGCAGAGCAGGTGCAGCTCAGGCTGAGCTGCCAGGCTCAAGGGTGGCCCTGGCAGACCCTGTCCCCAAGGGGTGAGCAGCAGCACAGCCCTCCTGTCCCCTCCCAAGGGACAGGAATGGGGCCAGCACAGGGCCAGCAGGTGCCCACTGCTGGGAGGGGACCCCAGAGAGCCCCACCTGGCACTTACCTGTCACCCAGCTGGGAGGAGAGAGGGAGCTGCTCCGAGCACGAGCCAGGCTGCTGCTTCTCCACTGCTGGGAGGGCAAACACAGCTTTAAATCCAGGTTTTTATTAGCAACTGTCACACTTGAAGCATTACTGTAAAAATCAAACCTTCTGTACAACCCTATTGATTTCTGTTCAGAGAAAGACAGACCTGTGGACTCTTGCAAAGCACAGATTGAATTATGATTAAGGTGGCGTGTTAGCACAAATCCAACACTGAGCATGCTACTGAGGACCATGATGTGCTTAAAATTAGGCATCTGTTACGTATCTTGTTGAATTAAACCTATGACAACAAATGGGAAATAATCCTCAAGGTAATGACAACCAAAAAAATGTACTTCTGTGATTCATTTTCACATGAGCACAGAGTTTTTACTGCTTCAAGTTATGTTATTTCCCTGCAATGTAAGGCCTCACTCCACATTTTGCTACCAGGCTTCTAAAAATCAATTCTCCAGTGAGAATTAGTGGACTCGAAGATCAGCAATGTGACAATAGGAAAGCCTCTGCTGCAGAATGAAAGCCACAGAGAAATTGTTTAAATGTACCTTTTATAAGCTCTTGCTGCTTGAACAAAATTTTTCTTATTTCATTCAACCATGCCATCTTCAGATCTACTGTTTGGGCCTGGAAGAAGAGAAAATTGTCTGAATTTTGAATGAAGAGCCATCCATTATAATGTAGGAATAAAATCTTACTTTTCCATGCTGTAATTATCTGAAATCCCCTTTTTTCCCCAAAGCTACTACTAAATTTTAAACAGTCTTGATCTTTTAAAATTGATGATTCCCATTACCTTCAGGCAAGGCACAGTGGAAATTGTAGAGCTATCACTACAACCAGGGAGATCAACGGGACACATTTTGTCCTCACTGCTCTGAGGATGTGCAAATACCAGATTTCTGAAGCCACAAACCTGCACCACGTACACCTCTTCTCTCCCACTGTACCAGATCTCAAACTTCCGATGATCTCCTTTCACATTCTCAGTTATTCCAACTGCATTCATCTGCAAAATGAACAAAAAATTAAATATAATACAAAGCTCCTTCTTCCCTAGGAACCCAGACTTTTGACAGCAAGTTAAACCTGTTTTCATTGAATTGAACATGTTTCATCAATTTCAATTTAAGTAGCAACTGAAAGTCATTATCTGCCTCATCCCTCCTGACTTTCTATCAGCTGCATTTTGGATAAGCTTTCCAAAATGAATCAAGGGACCTTTGGGAACTTTTCATTTGGGAATCAGTGGAACTAACTGAAGCATCATCTCAGCTGCCTCTTAGCACAGAATTTCTCAGATTTGGCATATGAAGATTTATAAATACGTGACATGTTATTCATCCACATACATTATTTCTGCCACATTATTCTTTATTCACTCACTAAATTATTTGTTTCCCTCTGTAAGTGATCTTTAAAACACATTTGTGAAGCCCTTAGCTCCTTTAGGAGTTTTGAGCAAAATGCATTTTGGCCCCTGACCATCCCTGGAGTGGTGACAGCATCCCAACAAGAATTAACCCCTCTTGCCAAAAGAAGGGTTAATTTTTGGGATGCAGCCTGAGCTGCCCCAAGCCTGGCTTCCAGGACATGTGCAGGCTTGGAGCTGAATGCTGCTTTACTCATTATCACACCCCACTTTTGATACTTTTGATGAAAACACCAAAGGCACAAATCCTTCAGGATCTGTACAATGTGACCCCCCTGAACCAAGCTAAAACCATGATCAGAGACAAGAAACTCTTCAGCAACAGGAGACCTCTGATCCCCCTCCTGAACAGGCCATGAGGCTGAAAACTGCCTTAATACCTGATACCACATGAACCAGCCTCTCCCTTAAAGCAGGGTTTGCTGGTAATTATTCACTGACTAAAGGATGGTCCAAAATAGCTCAAGTATCCCCCTTGCATGTTTTGGAACAGATGTAATAATAAAGGTATCATCTATCATAAATTATTCACACAGTCCTGATTATACAAATCCACTATAAACACAAACAAAACCTTAGAAATAACATCTGTTCAACACTGCTGCTCCTCCTTGAAAATATGTGAGTGCCCAGAGCTTTTGGTCTGAAAGACTTTGATGATTTACAGGCTGGGTCCCATGGACAAATGTTCTGTTCCAACTGTTTCACTGTTGGTGCAGCTTTTCAGTGACATGAACAGCCTCAGGGAGCAGGAACCAACTTGCCCTGGACATCACAGAAACATTTAGGCTGGAAAAGACCCCTGAGACCATCGAGCCCAGCCATGCCCTCAGCACTGCCAAGGGCAGCACAAGCCCCTGTCCCCCAGTGCCACATGGCTTTAAATCCCTCCACGGATGGGGACCCCCCTCCCCACTGCCCTGGGCAGCTCTGCCAGTGCCTGACCACTCCTCACACCAAGCTGAACCCCCCTGGCACAACTTGAGCCATCTCCCCTTTAGAAAGCTGGATGAGGCTCCATTTTGATTTCATAAGAACTCCAAATTTATGAAAGCTGTTGGAAGGGCAGCCTAGAGAGCACCTCATCCAGTTGCTGCAATTCCCAGCTCTGTGAATCTTGTTTACCTTGGCAATTTATAGAGGCTCCTACAAAACTGCCCAGGCATCAAGATATTAGAAATTTTAGATGATCTACTATGATGATGCAAAGAACAAGCGCCAGGAAGAGGCAGATTTAAGGTCTGTTCATTCAGGTTAGTGGAATTTAAAACTCCATTTCCTCCCCCTGCTCAGGATTTACTGTCAGCTGTTGGATCACTGCAGTGCAGACCAGGCTGGGCTAGTGCAAAGCTCTGGGATGGTGTTCATCTGCATCAGCCTCCACGTGGCTCCAGGCAGATCTACCTGGCACTGCAGTCACCTGCATCCTCCAGGGTACTGGATCTCAGCTGAAGAGGTATTTACCACTGCTCATTTCACACAGGACACAGAATATCATCCTGAGGGTTTCTTTGGTTTGTTTTATGGATGATCTGTTACACAGCATCTACCCAACAGCTCATTTCCATCCTCAATACCCAAAACACAGTGCTGCAAAGAAAAATAATTTCCTGATGTTTAGGGACATGGTTTAGTGGTGGAATTGGCAGTGCTGGTTTAATAGCTGGACTCCATGATCTTAGAGGTCTTTTCCAATATCAATTCCTGTGATTACAAAGCAAATAAATGTCAAGCCCAAGGATTTTGTCCTCAGTACAGCAATTCTCAAAACATGTCTGCAGATGTAATCCTGTCATATCCATGGATTCTCTAACTCCAACCTCTGTGTGTGAACACAAACAGCTGGAAAATGAGTCCTCTCGAGGCAAAGGGAAGCTGTGGACACATTGCCAGGACTCCTGAGTGCAGGATTTTCTCCTCTGAGCTGCATTTCCCCCTGCCACCTCTTCAGCCCTTTCAAGAGCATCTATGGTAAAACAAGCACTGCAGGGGAAACAAGCTCTCCTGAAAGAAAATTCTGCTGTTTGGGGAAAACATTGGGTACTGAAACATATGGTCTGAGACTTGCTTTTATTACCTAATTTGTAACATGCACCAGAGCTGAACAGACTTCTCTGCTGTCACCTTGTTTTCTTGTTTTCTGACTACTTATGGCAAATCTCTCCCCAGACCCCAGTGAGACCAGGGATCTGCTCTGCCTCCAAGTTCTCAGTTTTCTCCCATCTAACATATATACCCCCATGGATTTTCATTTTTCAAGAAAAACAAGGCAGAGCATTGAGAAAAAAAAATGCTGATATTAGAACTGCTCACCACACACAGTATGCCAGAAGGTCTCTTTTAGAGCAGCACTTTGGGAATTCTATTGATAATAGTTAGCATTTATAGGGTTGGGACAGTTGTTTACATTCCTCATATTTTGCCATAGGCTACCCTTGTCATCTGGTAATTGTCCTTTCAGCTGCAGCTGGAGCCTGCCAAGGGAGAAAGGAATGGGGAGGAAGAGGAGTTAACCCTCCATCCTCCAGTGGGGTGGAAAACAGGGCTCAGGAGCAGCCAGGGAGAGCCTGCCCTGGGGCAGGGGGAGCCCCCCTGCTCTCCCAGGTGGGCTGGGGAATACACAAAACGCCTTTTCATTGCCTCACCCACTCCTGGAACACGGGCTGGAGCAGGGGGCCAGCACATCTGTACCCCTGGCACTGCACAGCTCCATTTTCCTGGCACAGCCACAGCCCTGACTCCCCGTCCAGGGGCTCTCCCAGTCCATTTAACCAATTTCCATGGACGTGGCACATCCCTGTGAGGTATCCCAGCCCTCAGCAGCAGAAAACAAGCCACCATGTCAGAGAAAAAATCCCCTCTGGCTCTGCAGAATTACTGGTCTGCAGTATACGTGGCTGTGTAAAACGCCCTCATTTCCACAAACAAAAATAAAACCTCCTTACTTTGAGAAAGTGCTTAAAGCTGTAAGATGAGGTTTTGTCATATCCATCCCCATGTTCCTCTCTCTTCTTGCAGAAGACCAAGGCTTTCTCGTACAGGAACAGGTGCCTCTGCATGGGCTTGAACCTGGCCAGATCCTTCATTTTTGTGGGCCCTTTTCGGTGTCCTGCCCAGACACTGAAAGATCCCTGCATCAAAACTTTCCCCAGCTCGCTCAGGTCACCCTGGGGACAGCAGGACAAATAAAAAAAGAAAGAGAAAGACGTCAGTGAAAATGTGAGAGGACTCTCCAAACAATGATGGGACACGGGGCCAGCTCTGCTCCAAGGCACGTCCCTCTCAGAATAGTCTTCCTGGAAGGATCAGAGGATCTTTTGGGAGTGATGACCTGGTGCCAGGGGCGAAGCACAGCTCTCAGGCAGGGCTGCAGCTAGTCCAGAAACTCAGAAACTAGAAGAACTAAAAGAATGGAAAGCCATCCAGCTCCTATGGAAGAGCATGTCAAGGGGTCTGGCTGCTTTAGTGGGACAGGGAAGTGAGATTTGAGCCTGAACTGAGGTATCAGAAGATGGAATTCTCCAGGAGGCCAGGCCTGAGTTCAGCAGCTTCCCTGAGACTCTAGGAAAGACAACCACTCCAATGGGAAAGGTCCAAAATACGCCTCAGAGAGACATTTGTTAAATGCTGAATGGGAAATGCTACAAAAACACCCCAGATGAGTTATTGGGTCAGCAATGAAAACACAAAGGGGCACACTGGAAAAATACTCCAGAAAACCACAAGGTGGCAAGTGTGGGCACTGTGCAGCTCTGGATACTCCCAAACCCCTGCAATCAGATGGAAGATTGTCACCTGTGAGGGCTCCCTGATCCCACTCACTCTGTGGCTGTTCTCAGCTCACACATTCTGGCCCCATCCATCCCCAGGGCATCAGCAAGCCTTGTGCGAGCTCTCACTGCTCAGACCTACTCACATCATATCCTGTGATTGAAATCTGATGCATGGAGTCATTGACTGACTTCAGCAAATCCAGCATTGCAACCAGAGCCTCTTGAAGTTCCTGAACTCCATCACAGCTCGTGCTGTACTTTAGCAGCTCCTGAAAATAGAAATAGGAGAGCACGTGTTTGCACTTGAACAAAGCAGATTTTTCCACCTTGCCCAAAGTTTCCAACGCCCAGAAGTGACCTACACTGAGTTTCTTTTTTCATGCCACTGGAAAAAGGCTCCCTCTGAAGCACAGTCAGTGTGAGGTGTGGGACAGGTCAATGAGGGATGGCCTATTTTTAATGTGTTTCCTCAAGGATGGTGTCAGCATAGAGCAGCATCCCATTCTTCTGATGCCTTTGTGTTGTGTTTTCCTGCTTGGTAAGATGTGGTTAATAAGGCTCAGGTTTTCCATTAGTTGCCAATATGCCCTCAAATGAGCTTGCAGCAGGTGACTGGCAGACACAAGGAACAGAATTTATAAAATCCAGAGCCTTCAAGTCAGTAAATGGCAGACAGAATTTTACCACTGAGATAAAATTAATTAAATTTCAAATCTCCTGTGCCCACCTACAGCTGTGTGTGTGCTCATTCCAGAGGCCAGAAGGTGGTTCAGAAGGCACTGCCCAAGTGCTATTCCTGCATTACAAAGTAAGAATAACAGCACTGCCCTGCCCCAGATGGGGAACACAAGAATAAATGCATTAAGGATTACAGGTGGTATCAACACCTGAGGAGCAGAAGAGATGCAACAATATATTTAGTTCATCAGATTCTCATTATCATCTCTGGCTTGGTTTTCTTACAAGTGCTTCTGCAATTTTGCATCTCTGAACAGATTGAAAGTCTTTCTCCA
Source organism: Argya squamiceps (assembly GCA_037834095.1). NCBI lineage: Eukaryota > Metazoa > Chordata > Aves > Passeriformes > Leiothrichidae > Argya > Argya squamiceps. The sequence goes on from JBBMKD010000194.1 coordinate 823,734, forward strand.
CTTAAAAAATGGCCTGCTAAAAGCACTCGTTCCTTTTTCAGATATGTGAACATTCATCTTCACTGAAAGTCACTTCAGGAGAGGCCGAGATAAGCAATATGTCATCCAAAGCTTGGTGCTGATTTACAGGTAACCTTTAATTGAAAAGTAAAACAAATCTAATCTATCTTCTGATGCCCTTTGAAAGCAGAACACGAAATACCTTCAGAAGTAACTGGTACTTTGTCAGGCGCTGCACTGGTTTGAGCAGATAGGAATCCAGCCCCAGTTTGTGCTCTAATTTTCTTTGGCATTCCTGGAACACAGAACTCAGACTAAGTAAGTTTTGCAGCATCTGAAAGTAGTTATTCCAACAGCACCACCGTGGGGTTTGATGGCTTCAAAGGTTTCATGTCAAAGTGTTGGATGATACCCACAACTCAAAAAATATTACAACAACATGCAAAATAACACAGTGAGTGGATCTGCCTTCTGCTCCTGGGGTACAACAAACTCCAACATCTCGTTGTGCAGATTTTTCACACAACACTGAACAAAACGCAGGAGAACTGTGGGCTGTTGAGGAGGGTGTTTAGGATAAGGGAGGGTCCAGGGTGGTGCCTGCCTGGGCAGGAGAAGCAGCTCACCTGGAAGAAGGAGCTTTCAGAGCACTGCCTCCACAGGGACTCGGAGCGGGGCTTGTTCTGGCAGTACTTCTCATACATCTGGAAATCCTCCCTCTGCAAGGCAAGCCAAGAGGCAGGTCACCCTCGGGGATCTGGCCCTGCTGGGCACCAGAGGAGGCTAACACCCAGACTGTGTGTGCTTTCATCTCTGCTGCCAACTCCAATGTCTAAATGTGACAGAGTTTGGGTGAAAAAGGCAGAGCTGGGGATCACAAGCTGTGGTCACCATGTCTGCTCTGCCCCATCTCTGCTGGCCTGGCTGCTGCTCCTGAGGGTCAGGAGCCTCTCACTCAACCAACATAACTGAGGTTATGAGTGTTGAGTTACAGAGTGCAACAAGCCAGGAGAAACCCTGGCCTTCCAGTCTGCTGAATATGTGAAAACGATTCACCCACCCTGTCTAGGAAACAACATCCCACTCTCTCGGGTGCTCCCAGGCAGTTTTCCAAACTGTGCAGGAAAATTCTGCAAGAGATGGGAGAAGGCACAAAAACACAGCAGTGAGCAAGGTGAGGTCTGGGTATTCCAGCATTCCAAGGGGTCAGTCTGGTGAAGGGGGAAGAGAGCAGCACCATACTTGTTGTGGAAGTCATAGATCTCGGGCATGTTCCCAAAGAGAACGTCCTTCCTGTTCCTCAGCACGGGGGGCAGGAGGATGAGCATGGCAGGATTATCCATCTCAGCTCTGTAGCCCTGCCAGAGGAAAAAGGGCTCATCACTCAGCTGCCATCTCCTCAAAGGCAGGTGAAAAGGGGACATGAACACACCTTCAATATGATCTCTCTGTTTCTAAGTGCAACATCCCTTTTATTCCCTGTTTTTTGGTCCCTAAATCCCTGTCTTTCAGCCCACAGCGTTGTGGTCCAGAAGGGAATGGTGTGGGACAGCTCCTGTGGGGCTGGCAGCACTGCAGAGATGCTCCCAATTCTCCAAAGGCAAATCAGCCTGGCTGCAGGAGAGGACCCACAGGAATACTTGTGTGGGGAGAACACACCTTGTCCATGACCACAGGACAAAGGAGGGGCAGTGTGTGTGTGCAGAGTGCAGTTCCACTCAGCCTCACCAGAACCAGGGCAGGAGTGAGCCACAAACAGTGACAGAAACCAGAAATCCATGGGCTTTTTGCCCCTGTACAGGATGTGCTGAGTGCTCAGGTCCTGCTCTTCTCAGTGCCTCAGGAATTCTGGGCTCTGTGGCTCCACTTGCCCCTTGAAATCTCCCAAACTGGGGAGGAGCTGGAAGGGAAAACACTGAAATACAAATTGTTGGGTGGACCTAGGGAGTAACGTAAAGCTCCACAAAGTAACAGCCCATCACTGCACCAGATGTGGCAAATTTCCTACCTGCAGTGCAGGGAGAAGGCAGGGCCAGAGCTCAGCACCACCAGGGCAAAGAGGCCCCCAAGAATGTCACCAGCCACAGTTCAGGCTGGCCCTGCTGGTCACCAAGGACTGCACAGAACTGAGGCCTTTTGACATGAGCAGCAAAAATGTGTTCAGTATGCACAGCACATCTCCTTTGGTTTTCCAAACTAATCTCTCACACTCACTGTGGCTGGAATCAATATTCCTTACACTAAGCAGGCATTTTGTAGTTGATTAAGGATGCAATAGATGATAAGTATCTGGAAAATTAGTCATTTTTATTTAAGGCCAGCAAACAGGCTTGACTCTTTAAAGGAAATACTATTTTCAGAAAACTGAAGTCTATCTGTCCATTTTTCTCTATCTAGACTCGATGTGCACAGCAATAAATCTGTGTACCTGCCAACTGCTTCATCACAGAGAGTGTGGTTTAACAAAAACCCCAATCAGTGCAGGGAAATTATGTGTAACTACCTGCAGTCCAACAGATTTATATCCTGCGTGCTCCTGGGTGAGAGAAATGTGAGGGAGGGGGAGCTATTTAACACCCAACTTGTTTTGGCCATCAACAAGAGTTATTTTGGAATAAAGTAGTAATGTCTGAAATGATAGTATGAGAAATCATTTTCTGCTTTCCAAAGTCATGTGCTTCATACAGTCACGAGCTTCACAGTATTGAGACAGAATTCTCCCAAGGATAAAACACAAGCTGCTTGCTTTTGTCTCCTAAAGGTAAAGGAAATTAGGGAACAGCAAAAAAACCCAGCTTTTTGTATATTTTGCAGGCAGTGCTCAGGCTAATTACCAGTGCTTTTGTGTACAAACAGAAGGATTCTCCTTCGCTGTAGATGAAAAGCTCATCCTGACACCACCTGCTCCTGCAGATGCCTCCAACAAAGAAAACCTAGGGAGCACACTTGAGCATTTATGAATAGATGTGGATCTGACAGTGTGGAGGAAGCCTGCCCTGTCACATCTCAGCTCAGTGTGACAGAGTGGCAGGTGCCCTTTTGTACAAGTCACCAGGGAACAGTAATGAGCAACCTGGAGAAGTCACTCACCGTCAGAACAGTGAAGAGCTCCTCCACATACACTCTCTCTGTCTCTATCAGCTCATTTATGACATGGCTGAAATGAGAAAAAAAATAGAAGTGCATTATTTTCATGTCTGTACAAAGCCCCACAGGTGATCAGTGCAGTTCAAAGAGCCCAAAACATTGTGTGATCTCATTAATAACCAAGAGGTAAAAGCACAAGGGATGACACCTGTGTCAGGGTGGAGGAACACAGGCATGGGGCAAGGATTGGCCAGAAATAAACATCATTTTAAGTGATGTAAATAGGGTGAGTGCTTACCCTTTCAGTATATCTAAGCTGTCATCACTGTCTGAAATAAAATACTGCAGGGAATTTCGCTTCTCCTGATAGTCGTGCATGACTTCAATCTGCAAGAGAAATGGGATAGCCTGGGAGGAGCTGCAGGAAGGGCCCTGCAGGGGCAGGAGCAGCCCAGCCCCTGGTGCCAGCCAGGAAACCCTTTGGGGAAGGATGAGAGGTCCCTCCTTACAAGAACCCTCAGGCAGCAATCCTTAAAATGGAATAATGTGCAATGCTATTCCTAGAAATTACTCTGCTACATAAAATCTGGAAATACTGATAACATAATTCACTAGTGAAGAGGCCAGAGTACAGTTTCCATAGGGGAAATATCTGTGGATGGGAATATTCCCTAATGCACACCTCTGTTATGTAAGAAATGAGCTCAGGGAATAACACACAGGAAATAGGTATCTGGATACTGGAAAATCAATCCAAGATAGAGCTCAGGTGTTGGACTAATCCAACTAAACCATGTAGATATAAGAGGGTTTTGGTTTGCTTGATTTTTTTTAAAAGGAAGAAGAAAAAACAAAATAAAGAGAGCATCTCCAAGTCCAACGTATACTCAATCTTTAGAGCAATTTCAGTTCTGTATAAAGCCAACTCAGATTTCATGAATAATTTTTACCTTGCGAGAACTTGGAGTTTTTCTTGAAGTTTTCTTCCCAGGGAGAGAGAGATCAAATGAAAATTTCAAACTGGAATTAAAGTCCACACCTTGGGTAGAAAAAAGCAGAACTATACAATGCACATCTATAGCAAAGGAGATTCTTCAGACAGAAACTAATAAGTCAGGAAGACAAATGGGATACACTTTAGGAATAAATAATTAGTTAGCTAGTACTAACAGCAAACTGTCAAAATAAAGGGTATTTATCCCAAACGATACTGATTCCACATAGCACATCACACGTTCATAAAGGCCACAAAGTACAAATATTTAGAAAAAACAAGATGTCCACTAAGGCAGCACAGTAATCAAAACCTAACAAAGTCTCTGAAGCCTGAGCATATGATAACAGCAAAAACAGCAAAAGCAAATAAACTACAAAAAACAACATCCCCTACTAGGACACTGTTTTAAAGTCCTTTTATGAGCATATGGCAAGATGCCCAGCTGTAATAAACTTTTTCTCCACAAATTCACTGATATTGTCAGTAAATAATTACAAGCTGTAATTGAGCTACAGAGGTAAACTGGAATCTTCAAAATAAAGCATCAGTCTCTCCAGTGAGTTGTATGGCACCACTCAAATAGTTTGTAAGAAGAATGTAGACATGCTGGAGAGAGCCCAGAGGAGGCCCTGGAGATGCTCTGAGGGCAAACTGGTGTGGGGAGCCCATCCTCAGCTGGGCCAGCTGTGGGATCCAGCTGTTGCAGGTTATCACAGCCAGGCCTGGCACCTCCTGGTGCAATCAGAGAGCTCTGGGTGCTGCAGACAGACCACAGGTGTGCCTGGGGTGGGGTTCATCACACATAGGAAATCCCAAAGGAGGAGAGGACTTGCCAGTGGTTCTGCTCAGGGTCTGCCCCAGGAGGAAGGGAACATGGATGTGGAGCTGGATGGGGAGATGGGCACCAGTTCCTCTTGCAAGAGTGACTCTTAAGTTTTATCTTTCCTGTACTTCAGGTTCTGTGCTGCCCAGGGCTACAGTTCTGAGCTCACATTCAGTGTCACTCAGCTCTGCACACAGCAGGGACACAAAACAAATCCTTTTCCTGCTGCACACCAAGGACAACTTTCAGCCCAAAAGCACAAACAAGGGTGGGCTGGAGGGAGGAACAAGAAGGATGGGACCTCACAACCTGGAGCTGGAATTGGACAATTAAACCCCAATATGCAAATGGATCAAAACTTATAAAAATGTGAGACCTTGTGACTGTTTGTCCATTTCATGACCACCTTGGTTGTAGCCCTGATCAGGCTCTTGTCCTGCCCAAGGTGCACCCTAAAGGCCTTTCAATAAATCTCTGCTTTATTCTCTGGCTCTGTCCAGTCCCTGTTTCAGGTCAGCCTTCCCAAGGCAACAACTCTACTCCAGCATTTGGGCTCTGCCACAGCCTGCTGTGGCACTTCTGCACATCTCACTACACCTGAGGCTCAGGGTGGGATAGGTTTACTCTTTCCCCCTCCCCAGCCCCCCCAAAAAATGGTTTAAAAATTAGAACCACATTTCTCAGACAGGCTTCAAATCCAGGGCAAAGATGAAAGAGGAAGCATCTATCCTCAGACAGAGACAGAAGGGGGGGAAAGGGGCATAGAAACATAAGAAAGAAAGGAACAGAGGACAAAAGTGATGTGCTCAGAGTTGGTTTGGTTTCAATCCACACCATAAAACCCATCCATCTCAAAGCACTCCCAGCAGAGCTCAGCGTGTGCCTTTGACACTGCCCATCACGCCAGCAGGCCTGCTGCAGTTTGATGTTTGGTATCAAACAGACTTTATTAAAAAGCTCTCTTGTCATGATCTATCCAAAGAGGAGCCTTTTGTCTTTTCCCACACTTGATCATTGCTTTCAGAGGATTAATGGAGGATACCTGTGCTTTGCAGGTGACCAAGTGCCTCTGCTAGGGAAACTTGCATCCCATAAAGGCATGAAATAAAGTCCAGCTGAGTGATGATGATCTCACAACATCCCACAGAGGTGGCCACCCAATTACCCTACCCTTTAGGTCAATAATTTGTCTTTAACCCTCTGCTCTTTCCAGAAGACTGGAAAAACTGTGTTAGGTAGAATGGGCAATGCTCTTCTTTAAACACTCAAAGATTTTTTACTGATTGGGGAAAGGGCTTCAGAGGGTAATGTGCTTTAGAGAGTGGAAGAGAAAACCTGGGATTTATTTGCTGCACTGGCCTGCATCTTGAGTAAATTAATTTCCCTCATTGCATCCAGCTTCATTCCCACCCTTCCACTTGGCTATTGACATTTCTCATTCCCTGAATTGCTTTTGCTACAACTTACCATAACCAATATTTGTTAATTCATCATAAAAACCTTGTGTTAAAACAGAAATATTTAATTGCTTTTACATAGTCAGATCACTGAATTTAATATTCTGACATAATTTAGCAAGTCCCTGGTTGAAAATACATGGATGTTACTTTGGAATCTCTTTTAATTCTGCCTGATACACTCAGGGCTGCCAAGGATGAAAGTTCTAATGACATCATTTAAAGCTAACATGGTGACACATCCCATTACCAGAACTAAGGCAGAACATTCCATGACCTCAGTTCAGTGAGAATTTGTACCTTTATGGGCATTAATTATTCCACAATTGGGATTTAGGGAAGACACCCTGAAGGAATCAAAACGAGTTAAGCATCCAGCTCACTTCTGTTCATGAGATTTGAGCTCTGCATTTCTCCAAGCTCCTTTGCAAACATCAGTCTAACTTTATGTCAGTTCCAGCTCAAGACAGCCACAGAGAATAGGCAAGCTAATAAATTCATAAACCTTGCCCTTTTTCCAGTAATTCACCAGTTTCCAGCCCAGCAGGATGCCACTAAAGCAGAACTGGAGGTGTGCATTTCTTACAGCTCTTTTTCACTGAGTAGGAAGTGGAAACAAATAACAAGCAACCAGCTTCATCCTTCACACAGATATGGGGACATCATTGACACAAACATTGGAAAGGTAATAATAAATCACCTGCTATATATTTAACACTTTCCAATATCTCTCTATCTGCCAGCAAGGTTTAATTAGCTCGTCAAAACCATCTTGAGCCTTTCTCTTCCTGCCTCAAAGCAAAATTATCAGCTGAAGGCACCACGATTCCACAACATCTTACCATGTTTGGGGGAGAACAAGGGTGACTTTGCTCTGGGGGGATTTTCTGGCCGGGGAGCCACCAGCTGGACGGGCCTCACGTGCTTGTCCAGCAGCTTCCTGAAGCAGGACTGCCTGTTCCCAAACATGCTGCGGACATTCTCCAGCTTCACCTGCACAGCCTGGATCTGGCACTGCAGCAGGGACAGAGCAGAGACCCACAGAATCACCATCCACTGCACTTGGACCCAGGGCAGAGGACTGCAAAGGTGACTGTCCTGGGTTGTAGTGTAGGATGTGCACAAAGTATTCTATCTCCATCTTCATGAACTGATGAATCCAATTGCTGCAGCAGTGTTCTTCCAGGCCCCCTCCCTCTGGGGTGTCTTCTGTTAATGGCCCATCAATGCCTGCTGCATGACTCATAGGTAACTCCCACCGGGCGTCCTCTCTCGTTAATGGGCCATCAAGGACCCCCTGTGTGACTCACCATCCCACTGTGAGATGCTCCACCCAGGAGGAGGAGCCAAGCATTCCCACCTGGATATAATCTGGGATTTGGGACAGTACAGGGCCCTTACCCACTGCATTCCCAGAGGATCAGAGCTACCAGATCTTTCTATGGGATCACTGCTTCAGGAAGACCCCCTCACCTGGAGTGCTTCCATCACCCTGCTCAGGTTGTATTCTGACTCTGTCAGTGGTCCTTTGTATTACTGCATTTATTCTATTTTATTTTACTTTTTTATTATTATTATTAAATTGTATTTCTGACTTGGAGCCTCTCATTCGTGTTGCTTTCAAACCACTACAGTGACAGCATCACCACAGAGTCCAACCCTGCTTCTCACATGTGTAATGAGGAACTGGAGGCACTGCTTACCTTCAGCTCAGGTGTTAAGACCGACTCAAAATCGTAGTGCAGGGCTTGGGGATCAGAGTTTAAGTAGGCTGAAGAGTTTTCAAGAAATCTTTCTATGTCCTGGAGTGCTTTCTGTGCACCTTCCTTAGACTGGCACTTATCCATCTGCTGGTTGGCGAGCAGGTAGGCACCTTCATCACAGCACTGCAGGGCCTGGGGACAGCACAGGGCAGGGAGAGCTCAGTGCTGCTCCACTGCAGCCAGGTTCTCATGAGGAATGTCCCTGACTGGATCTGGATGCAGCTAAACAGCACCCCCAGAGACCTCAGCACTTACTGTGGTTTGGTTAGAAAGCAGAAAGGTCATGTTTTTTCTGTAAGGTAACAGTTGAAAAATTGGGAAACTTTGGCCGGGGGAAAAATTGGGAAACTTTGGCAATCCTCAACAGACCCAGCCAAGTTGCTCCTACTTGTGCCTGGCTAAAATCAGTGGTGTGCCTGACATGGAACTACTGCTGCACAGCTGACCCCAGGGATAAGCAGATGTTTGTGTCTCCAGCTGGGAAAGCTGAGGTGGGCACTCTGGAGCTCACAGGGAGGCTGGCAGGTTTTGTGAGGCTCAGTGCAGACCTGAGCTGGGGCTCACTGGCACTCACACACTGTGGTGTGCACAGGGGTGAGAAGATGCTCCAGCCAGGAGCAACAGAGAATTTCCAGTGCTGTGAATGGGAAGGGAGACACGAAGAGCAGGACCATGCTGTGCTCCAAGCTACACCCTGGGCACCAACCAGGCCTGCAAGGAGCCCAGGAGAGGCCCCTGTCCTGCAGCTGAGAGGCATCCAAGGACCTGTCTGTCCCCACAGAGCAGCACAATGCTGAAGTGGAGCACAGAGAGGAAAAATGAGCTCTGCAGTTCCCCGAAACAGGGAAATGGAACAGGGTCAAAATTCACTGTTTCTCTTAATTGGCCTCAAGCACATTACAGCCGTGTGCCTTCTGGCCTAATTAGCGTGAATTTTCCCTAAATGAATATTTGATGCTGATTAAGATATCAAAGAGCATTGGAGCCACATAACTCCACCTCCATGGTAGCACACAGCAGCTGTGCCTATCTACCAATCTGTCACCTTATTTTACACTCAGCTATGTTCATTCTTGATAAATAGCTCAGAAAAGAGGGCTGGAGTTTATGTGAAAGTGTTACCTCTGTCGCAGTGGGCATGAAAAACTCCAAAGTTAATTAATACATGGATGCAGCATGAAAGCATGACCAAGCAGCTGAACTTGGTGTTCTGTGGAGACACCCACCTCTTTCTGCTGCCCTCAGAGCCCCAGCAGAATACCTGGTGTCAGCAGATAGCTGTTTGCTGACTGACTTCCCAGCTAAGGATGGGTGTGGCACTCCTCCAGCCTCCGGAAAACACCTCCCCACCATTAACTGCTAAAAAAACCTGCAAATTTCAGATGCTTCCAGCTAAGAGGAGAGGCTAACCCTGTGGAGAAGCTAACCAACCACCTCCTCAGAGCACTGTGTCTCTGAGCTGTACCTGCTGAAGGCGGGTGTGAAGCTCCAGGGTCTTCTGCAGGCGCATCTGCTTCCTCTTGATCTCCTCAGACAGCAGGTCGGAGTGGTGCCGCAGCTCGTTGCACTGCTGGCAGATCAGGTTCAGGGCATAGTGGTGGTTGGCTGCCAGCTGGTGCCCGTGCAGGATCACCACCTGAGCCTTCCCTATCAGATCCTGCAGGGGAAGGCAGAGAAGGCATTGCACACTCACAGAAATAATGCCAAAGTGGCCGCATGTACTGTGGCTGTTGTACACCACGACGACACAAAGACTCCGACTTCAGAAGGATGAAAAAGTGACTCCTTTATTCTCAGGAAGTATTTCCCCTTTTATACTCTTTTACACAGAGCAATTCGATTGGTGACAAAAAGACAAACCTCTTCAATCACATTGCTCAGACCAGAGGGACGTGAAAAGAAGTCCCTCCTAGGGAAAGAATGTAAACAATCTTGCCATTACCAAACACATCTCATTGTTTACAGAAAATTCCCTGGGAAAGGGATTTCAGAAACCAAAACATGTCAGGCACAAACCAGGGCTACACAGGTACCATTGTGCACCCTCACCTTACCAGGTTTCAGGCACACATGGAGATCACTGCCATCAGGAGTGGCCAGCATGGCTGGCTGATGCAGGATGAAATGGTACCCACCAGCTGGGGAGAAAACCCTTTGCTATCCAAAAAGAGGATGAAGAAGAAAACAGCATTTCACCCAACTGGCAATGCCCTGACTGCCTGCAGGCAATGCATCACTGCCCCCTCCAGGAACTGCACCCTGAATAAACTGCAGCTGATGCCCAGTTTAGGCCCACTGTGTACCCAAGCATCAAAGGGAATTGGAGTAGTTAAGGTTTATCTTGATGCCAAGAACACACGATCTCCTCTGCACACCTTGGTCAGTGTAATGGTCGTGGTTTCTCCAGGGCTGGCTTTCCACTGGGATGGTTTTCCTGCTGCATCCTGACTGCCCGGCACTTTGATCCTTCTTCCTCTCCCCATAAACATTTCTTCCAAATGGCCAGCAAGCCTCAGACTTGACTATTTAGACATCTAGTTTCTCTAGAACTCTTCTCTTGTGTCCAGATCTGTCAGGATTTCTCTGCTGACCCTGGCCCACGTGCCCAGCACATCCCTTTGCAAAAGTCACATCCTTAGCTGGGTTCCTGTGAATCATTTCTCTTCACTCTTCTTTCCCCCATAATCTCTTAGTCTTCACCCATATGTTATGTTCAAGTCACAGACACGTCAGGATACAACTTTTTTTGTAACTCCATGTGCCTGGTAACAAGTTTCTGCCTATTAGCATAGCTAAAGCACTTAAAATATAAATAATTCTCCTTCCAGCTCATTAAATCCCACGCCTCCCCCACGTTCAGACATTTATCTGTTCCGGATTTTCACGGTGGCTCAGCAATTTATTTTAACTGTGATAATTAAATACCCTGTTTCTGGCTTTCAGAGTGATCATAGCCTTGCTGCTCAGAGCAGAGACATGAAATCGATCCTTTCATGCAGCACTTACCAACAAATTACACCAGGACCAGGTAATTTCAGCAAACACCTCCCACCACAAACACTGAACGTGGCTCCTGTGTTTCATTAGTGCTTTTTCTGTGCAAGGTTGTCTCACCTGGGCCATGCCATCGAAATGATCCAAGTCCTTGAGCCTCTGCTTCACCTGGGGGATGCTGTCACCAGTGTCAGGCACCTCTGCTTGCTGACCCATTAAAAATTCGATGGCATTCTTGACCTAGGCACAAAGAAGAAGCCTGCTGCAAAAGGATACAAAGCACAGGCAGGAAATCATTCTGAGCCCAAAATTAATCACACTCTAAGAGCTAAGATTGCTAAATCCAATAATGCAACTAGTGCCCAAGAACTAATTTCTAAATTCAAAGATGCTTCCATCAGCAAAACCCACGTGGCTGCAGGGCAGTGATACCTAAATTAGCTCTCAGTGAGGAAGCACAGCCGTCTCCCCAAGCTACCCAGCCCTGCCACAGTCAAGGAACGGCAGCATAAATTAAACACTCTGAAAATAAAAAGCAACAAAAAACTTCTCTCCATCAGATCTCCAACTCTCCCTTCTGCCAGTGGAAGCACATCTGATCCTACCTCCTGAAAACTTTGCTCAAACTTCCAGAGTTGTAAATATTGCTCCATTTTTAACTGGTGTTTTTCCCAGAAGCCATCAAAAGCAGTCTCCATCTCACGCAGCTGACCAAGCAACCTTGGGCACAGAAACAGCACAGGGTTGGAACAATTTGCAAACAGAGGACAAGCAGAGATGGACAAGACCTAGAGACCAGTTACACAGATTTTCTGGACCCAAGGTCTCAGAAGAAATCTACACACATGTACATATGACTTGAGGTGATCCCAGAGAGAGATTTATTGAAACCATCCTCGCAGAGGACAGCATCTGTGTGAAGCAGTTGTTGCTATCTCCATTTATCTGGGTAAAACCTGGGAGCCTGGCATGGGAGAACCCTGCATCTGCTCCACAGCCTCACCAAAACAGTGATCAGAGCAAGTCAAAATCATGAGACAAGTCACCCAGCAATTTGATGGACTGGAGCCAAATTCTGGTACCTTTGTCTTTGACAGGTGACCTAAACAACACATCCACACCTAAATAATTTGAGTGTTTCCACTGAAAAATGAGGGAAATTAGGAACACAGAGCACTCACCTATTCACAGTCTCCCAGTCCCCAGGCCTCTCCTGCTGCTGGTCCTCACTGCGTTCCCCAGAGTCAGGCTCTTCAAAACTGCTCAAAAGAAGGTTTCCCTCTTTTGTCACTGCTGTAATCTCTTCCTGTATAACACAAAACATTTCTCATTCAGGCTGCTCATTGTGAGGTATTTCTCCTGCCTTAGTTTCCCTGTGTGAAACAAAGCACCAATAGCCAGCAGACCAAAGGACTCCCAGCAGATGTTTTAGTCCCCTTAACATGGAACTAACCCTGCAGCTGCAGGAGGCTGAGCCACGGACACCAGCCCAGGTGGGAACTGGCACACATGAATACATCAGGCCACAAAATGATGCAGGAGCACGAGGCCAGCACTGCCCCAGCTCCCTCCTGATGAGTAGGCATGGTGCTGTGAGACATCTGTCCACAAGTTCATGTCTTCAAGCAAGATCTTCCACAGCTTGGAGGCTGTGCCTCTCCATCCAGGTCAGGAGAGGAGGTTGTAAGAGGAGCATCCCACAGGGGAACAAAGCCAGGACTGAGCCCACATAGCACCACTCACTGCAACCTCTACACATAAAATCAACTCTGCCAACACAACCTCTGCTTAGGGAAAATTTAAACCCTTGGTGTTGCCATTAGCATCAGCTGAGGTGCTTTGTGCTGGCTGGGGTCAGCCCCAAAGCAAACATGTGCATTGAGTCAACTATTTTCAGGAAAAAAGAGGCCAAACACAGAAATGAGGAGGGAGAAAACACTTTTCTGAACTGAGGTGCCCTGAAGGAGTGACCTGTGTATGGTTCCACTGGAGAGCCAGGTACTGGAGGAGTAAGAGCCCATCCTAGGAGATGGCCAGGTTTCTAATGCAAGAGACACAATGGTAAAACCTCTTCAGGGAGAAGATTCAGAAAGCCCAGACTTGCTTAAATGCCTGCCTGCCCCAACAACTCACAGCAACCTAAACACAACATCAGCTCCAGGGCAGCAGCCCAGGAGCAGGACACAGCTGCAGGAGCTTCCCCTCTCCCACACAGTGTCCCTGCCATCTGCATCCCTGTCACTAACACACCCTGGAAGGTGACCACAAGGCAGAAACCCCTTCTCTCCTTTTGATACTGCCACAGGCAGGAGACTCAGAAGTGAAGAGAAATGATGTTTCAGACTGCAGGGGGCTGTTATTTCATCCTCTGACACCTCACTCTCCAGACACCCATGTTCCTCTTTTGATTCAAAGCCATTCATTATCCATAAAGCAAAGTGGCCTGACTGTCAAACAGGTGGTAACTTGACTTTTTCTTTTCAGTTTATCAAAGGGGTTAATTTCTCAGTTACTCTGTTTAATTAATTTCTGTCATTTTTTCATTGTGCTTGCTGCCAGCTACTGTTCAGCATCATAGCTACATAAATTATTCTGATTGACTAATTGTTTGAATTCAGGAATCAACTGTACCAGTCTTGGGGTTGTCATGACAGAGCTTGCTGTCACCACAATCTGTGCACAGCTTCTCATCTGCTTTTGTGTTTCATGGTCTTAGAAGGAACAAAAGAAAAAAGCCAGCAGGCCTCATTTCAGACAAAAGCCAAGGAGTGGTTTTGATATTTGAAATTAATAGATGAGGAATTAAAAGCAACAGATGGCTTGTACTGAGTGCTGCTGTCCTTTCTACGCAAATGGCAACACGTGATGTGTTTTATTTCTCCACAGAGAACAGTGGGCACTGCTGGCTGCTTTACACAGAGACCTACACTGTGGAGCTGATATTTGCCCCCTACACTGTGGCCACAGTCCTGAGCACAAAGCTGAAGCCCCTGAGTCATGCTGCAATAGATGTAGCTGCTATTTTATATTACTCTCTTCATTTTCAAAGAGGAGATGGAGGCCCATTGACAGTATCTATAATGATACTTTCTAAACATGCACACATGTATTTATGTCTACAAACAGCACAGCTTGGATGACATTTTCAGTGTTTCTTAGAGGCAGCTTTCTGGGAACTCGCTGTCACACATGAATGACAAACGATTATGAATTAAAATAGATACAATTCTTTGACTTAGGTAAACGAAACCTGTCACAAAGAAAAGGAGCTCATTCTTCAGCCACACAGAACAACTATTGACACAGTGATTGCTTCTGAAGGAGGGGTTTGGGGCCAGGCCTGTGCTGCCCCCTGAAAGATGCAGCAGGATCAGACACAGGAGCACCAAAGACAACAGGGTGATAAAGCAGCAGCTGGCTGCACCAAACCTTCCATTGACTCTTGTAATTGTATTAATCACAATCACAAAGAGTTGAAAAAAAAATTAAAATACTCAAGAAACAAATGACAAAACCTGAAGGCTCTCAGGAAGACAGGAATCACATCATGGATGCTCTGTAGGGTGTGCTCACACAGAAATCTTCACCTTGGATGCTCTCCAGCACAGTTCCCTTAAGTGCCCCCAGGGAAGAGCCACCAGGCAGAGGGACCTGGGGACAAACCACCCCTCCAGACCTGCAGGAGAACCCTGTGTGCAGCTTTCTTCAGCCAAGGGGGTGAGACATGGGGGATCCCAGCTGGGGACGTGACCATACAGCTGACAGAGCCTCCCAGGGCCCTCCTGGCAGCCAGATGTGCAAAACCCAGGGGAGGAGCAGGCTCCAGACAGTGAGTGGAGACAGGAAGGAGCTGGCAGCTCAGACAATTCACTGTCTGCTGGCAGGGTGATCTGCTCCAAGCACGGCAAACGCACGGGGAGCACACCAACAGCCACGCTGAGCTCTGCCCTGTCTGACAGCACACACACACATGGCAGGGAGGGAGGGAGGGAGGGGTGGGCAGCAGGCAAAGCAAGCAGCAGAGAGCCCAGGTGGCTGTGCAGGGCCCTTGTTGGAGCCCAGGGCATCCCTTTGGTTGCCCTGGATGGTCACAGACCTTGGCAGAGAGGTCTGGGACCCAAGAAGGAGGGTCTGAATCCTGGACAGGGGGGTCTGTCCAGGGGGGTTGCCTGGCACAGAGCCCAGGAAGACACAGGCTTTGATTTCAGTCCATGGAAAAAGCTTCTAACATTGAGGGAAGAATTACAAGTCACAAAGGTGTAACAGACAGTAGTTTAGCACAGCAGAGGGTGGAAAATTTGGTAGTTTTGGGATTCATAGAATGGAGCTGACTTGGGGACAAGATGGAGACTTTAGGGCGGTGCCCTGGGTTCTTCTCCCTTGGCATCCATCTTCTGATGTGACATGGGCACAAAGTAGTTAAGAGGAGATTGGATCAAAGTAGAAATGACCTTTTAGTATAGACAATAGGCATTGGCACAGAATTGTAAATAATAGACATGTAATTATCTGTATAAGAAGGCAACAACCTCCCATCACAGGGGGAGTCACCTGTGCCCGAGCTGCTGTGAATGACTCGGCCGGGCACAGAGAAATTTGTAAGATAAGAAATAGTAAACACATGAGAAACCAAGAAACAACAAGACCTTGAGACTCCTCTTCATTCTCGTGCCAAGCTCAAAGCCTTCAGAGGGCAGAGAGCAAAAAGAATTATTCAAACTGATTTATTAAAAAAAATATGGATATTGATCTAATATCGATATCCAACTATGACGGACAAAGAGTCTCTAACAGTTTAAAGTTACAAAGTGTATGTTTATTACGACGCCGGGCAGCGTGCCGGATAGCTCCCAAATACACACCTCAATTTACAGATGATCACAGGGTCTTTTTATGTACAGGAGTATTGAATACCCAAAACACAAATGCAT